>BQNB010012653.1:0-78760 GCA_026074375.1 Tanacetum coccineum
AATCATTTCCTTGTCACTAAAAGTGAACGAAATGAACTTCACAAAATCCAACACAAATCCAATCCCAATGAGACGATCACACTAAATGGATTGATTATCAAATCTCACATAACCCACAAAAACACATAAGACACGTATAAACACATAACACGTATCCCAGACATTGCAACAAATCCATAAGTCAACACTAATAGTTTGACTAACCTGCTCAAGTCATGGTTGTCACACCCTTTTTGGCCTTATGACCAAGTCCTTAAATGTTTAAGGACTAAAAATTCATTAGACAACGTTGCATTCTCCTTGTGAGCCGCTAATGACTTCAATGTTTCGCATACACCCTTCCATATTATAGCTCATAGTTTGTCCTACCTTAACTAACTCGTCTATCAAGTGCAATATTGAACCGCCTGTGTGAACCCTCTTCGAACAAACACTATTATTCAATGAAAGTTTCCTTTGGGAACATACTCTTCAAGCTTATTTGAAGTAAAATTAACATGCTCATTTACCTCGTTACTTGTAGCCCCTTTCACCTTTTTTGTTTACCTCTTCCACATTAATCACACTTGGTGTAAAACTAGGTGGATAATTCAAGTCATCACCATTATCCTTTCTCTTGTTCAGGAAATCATATAAATTAAAAGGATCCTTGGATAGAACTTTGTCCTTATCATGCATCATATTGTTGTGGTTGTTATCATAAATTAAATCGTTATTGTGCATACAACTTGATTCAGAGACCATCTCAACATCATTATCTGCTGTAACTTTATCTCCAAATTGTAACCTGTCGTCTCCCGCATCTTCTTCATCATCAGATGACTCACTTTCATAAGAATCATTACAAATAAACGAATCCTAGGCTTCCATTTCCTTTGCACGAACCCAATACACTGAACCTTTCATAATGACTTTAAAACGTTCAGCAATTATCTCGTTGAGCTTAGTTTTCACACATACACACTTACATTATAGAGATTTTTCAACTAAATCCTCCCATTCAACAAGGTCATCCCATTTAGATGCCACTTTAGCAAATGTATTACGGGTCCACACTTTTAGAGGCAAGCCTTCGAGAGAAATCCAAACGACTCTCTCATCACTAACAAAAGAGTTACAAGCTGGTTTTAGAGAGGAGAACCACGACCCCACACGTGTATGATTCAAAAGTTTCTCCTTGGCAAAGATAGAGAACGTTTCAATAAGGACCCATAAGCCACCCAGATAAGTGAGTGACAAGTTCTGAAAACCCTCCTTTTCTAGAATAACGTATAGATTAGGCATGACTCTGATATCTTTTACTTTACCCATAAGAGATAAGCTAAAATCTCTATTTGAAATACACGAGTCATCAAGAATCAAAGATGGAAGAACCTGATTAGACACGACGTCATTCATTTTGCCCAATTTAAGAATAAAGACATAAGAACCTGGTGAATTCCTCTCATTAGAATAAGAGGGGTGAGAATGAGAAGAAGGTTTACGTTCTTTATGAAAACGAGAAACATTTGCATGAAGATGGAAGCGCCCAATCCAAATGGTGCACAAGTTCGCGACAAGACGATCAATATTATCAAGCTTAATAAACCGGACGAAAGCAAATCACTTACCTGTTTTTGATTTTTTATAAGGAATGAAAGCATCTACAACGACTCCATAATCATTACACACCTTCCAAAGATCACGAGATATAACGTGATCAGAGAAGTTAGTCATGAAAATTGATTGAGAGATTGATTGGGTTTGATCCTCCTTAGATCAATAAGCCTTCTAATTGCCATCTCCTATAATGAATAATCAAGCTGAAAGCCAAGAAACAAAAAACAAAACCCTAGTAAAAGAAACCCTAAATAGAATTAGGGCTTAAAAGGAGAACACCAATGAATGAAACCCTAAAAAGCAGATCTAACAAAACATAACGAACGAACCCTAAAACATCAAACCAATCCTCATGGTTCCAAAACAAGCAAACCTATAAGAAACTTCGTTATAGGAGATCATCATGACGTGATAACACTCACTATAACAGGGCCTTAGAAAGTACGTTACAGATGGAAGGTAGTAGATCAGAAGAAGTTAGGGATCTTGATGGGAGCAATGTTTCGCCATAGAGAAAATGTTTCGTTAGATTACTTATAAGGAATACTGCTTCATCATTGATTGAATTACTTTTTGAATGTTGATGAAAAGGGTTTCGTTTTACGTTGTCTTTTCCTTCTTGAATTACTTTTTGAAAAGGGCTTCATTAGATTAAATTACTTTTTGAATGTTGATTGAATTACTTTTTGAATTACTCAACCTCCCATCTCCATAGTCCATAAATAGTTAGAAGGTCCTAGTTAATTGGGAATTGGTGGCTTATCTGTGATTGTTAGGTGAGAAGGAGTTTATTTGTTTGTTTGCTCTATTTTTATCTGTTTGTTTGTGTTGTCATCATGGTTGATCCTGGTAAAAAACTAGATGGGGATAAAAATGGGGATGATTCTGGTGGGTCTAGTAGTAACATTGTTATTGACATTAATGATCCTTTATATCTTCATTCTAGTGACACTAATGGTACTCCTTTAATTGGATTAAAACTTACTGGAACAGAAAATTACAGAGTTTGGGTTGCTGCCTTAAAACATTGTATTAATTCTAAGAACAAACTTGGTTTCATAACTGGTAAATGTGTTAAACCTAATCCAAAATCAAAACCATTTTTAGCTGAACAATGAAAAAGGTGTAACTTTGTGGTTTTAACTTGGATTCTTAACTGTGTGTCTACTGAGTTGTTTATTGGTCATATTTTTTCGAGTAACGCTAAACTTATGTGGGATGAGTTAGCTGAGACTTATGATAAGATTGATGGGTCTGGGATTTTTAATTTGCACTACAAGATTAATACTATTAGTCAAAATGGGTCTAAATTGTCTGACTATTACCATAAGCTCAACTCTCTATGGAGAGAGTATGATGTTATGGTTCCGCCTCCTGTTTGTACTTGTGAGGGTGCTTCTTCTTATAAAGACCATGCTCAACTCCTTAAGTTGATCCAATTTGTGATGGGTTTAAATGATGTTCATGCTCCAATTACTTTGTTGACCACTGAGCCTTTACCCACTATTAAGGGTGATTTCTCTCTTTTGTCAAGAGATAAGTCTCATAGGAACATGCACTCTGGAAGTTATAGGGTCAAGGAAAGTTCCTCTGCTTTTGTTTCAAGGTATGATAATAAAGGAAGTCTTACTTCTTTTGTCAGCAGACCTGTTGATAATAAAAAGAGGTTTAATAAAAATAATAATATTGTTAGAAATCCTAATCTGGTTTGTAAGAATTGCAATATGACTGAGAATACCATTGAGAGATGTTTTGAGATAATTGGTTATCCTCTTAATTTTAAAAAGAAAAATAATTCTGGTAAAAATGTTAGTAATGTTTGTGTATCTAGTAAGACTGTTGATACTAGTGTCGGTGTCTCTCACACCCTCACTAGTGATCAGTATCAGAGACTCATAAGTTTGTTGAGTGATTCAGGTCCTTCTAGTTTTTCTTCTTAATTTAACATGGCATGTAAAAATGGTCATGTCTTTTGTTTCTTTTCATATAGATTCTTTAATTTCAATTCCAAGATTAGTACATATAGTATGTTTGTTGGGTGGATTATTGATTCAGGAGCCAGTCAGCACATGACTTTTACTACAACTTTTTTGTTTAACATAATTGATGTGTCACATCTTGATATCATTATGGCACATCCTAATGGGACTAAGGCTAAAGTTAATCAAATTGGCAGTTGTAAAGTTAATGATAATCTTGTAATTCATGATGTGCTGGTACTTTCCTGGATACCAAGTGAGTTTGTTGTCTGTTTCCAAACTTGCTAAGGATAACAAACTAAGTGTTTGTCTTAATGAAAAGGATTGTGTTATTCAGGATTCTGTTAACAAGTCCCATATGGGGGCTCGTAGTGAAAAGGATGGTTTATACTTTCTTAATCTAGGTAATAAGATTTACAATAGTAATATTAAGACTTGTCATGTGTCTAAATGCCTTTAACATAGCAGACTTGGTCATCCTACTGACCAAGTTCTTTATCTTCTTAGAAATGACATTGATCTTAAGGGAGACTTCTCTAGTAAGCCCTATGATGTTTGTCATATGGATAATCAAAATAAGGAACCTTTTCCCTTGAGTGACCATAAGTCCTATGCTGTTGGTCAGCTTGTTCATTTAGATGTCTGAGGACCGTATAAAGTAAGAAGTAAAGATGGTCATAGGTTCTTTTTAACCATTGTGGATGATTACTTTAGGGCTGTGTGGTTGTTTCTGCTGAAAGGAAAAGATGAAGTTTTGAATAATATTGAAGTTTTTTTGTAAAATGCTTAAAAATCAGTTTGATAAAATTGTCAAGGTTTTTAGAAGTGACAATGATACAAAATTTATTAATAAAAACTTTAACAGTTTTTGTCTTAATAATGGCATTTTACATCAAACTACTTGTGTTTACACACCCCAGCAAAATGGGTTAGCAGAAAGGAAGCACATATACCTTTTAAATGTTGCTATAGTCCTCATGTTTCAGGGGGGGGCATTCCATTAAGCATGTGGTCTGGGTGTGTATTAACTGATGTCTATTTGATTAATAGGTTGCCCACTGCTGTGCTATCTGGAAAAAGTCCCTATGAATTAGTTTTTAACTATAAACCTAAACTCTCTCACCTTAGGTCTTTTGGATGTCTTTGTTATGCCACTGTTTTGTAGGGGTGTGCACGGTTCGGTTTGGGTCGGTTTTTGGCTAAAACCGAAACCGAACCAAAATATTCGGTTTTTATAAAACCAAAAACCAAAACCGCTCGGTTTTTGGTGGTTCGGTTTTTTCGGTTTCTCGGTTTTTGCGGTTCGTTTTTTCAATTTTTTCGGTTTCAAACCGTTTAAATTTGGTTTTTGCCAATTTATATTAATAAACTTGTTTTACGTAGAAAATTGGTTATTTTTTTAAATTTTTTTGTCAATATAAGCCAAATAATGTTTACACAAATTTTTACAATTATACACATATAAATGAGAGACATACACATGTATGTGACAATACACATAGTATGATCATTGTCATTGTAACGACATATTGTCAAGTAAACACACGTACACGACAAACATATAATAAACATTAGGATAATATATATTATAATAATTTCATCCATAAAATAAATATAAATTTAAAATATTTAGTTATCATTTATTTATTTATATTATATTAATTATATATTATTATAAAACTGGTTTGGTTCGGTTCGGTTCGGTTTTTACGGTTCGGTTTTTGAACAAAAACCGAAACCGAACCGAATTTTTTTAGTTTTTGAAAAATTAAAAACCGAACCATCGGTTTCTAGTTTCAGTCGGTTTTTTCGGTTCGGCTTTTTCGGTTTTCGGTTCGGTTTCTTCTGCTCACCCCTATTGTTTTGTCTTCTTCTGATAAATTTTCTTCTAGAAGTGAAAAATGTGTTTTTATAGGATACAATTTTGATAAAAAAGGCTAATAGCTTTATAGTCCTGATTCTAAACAAGTTTTGTTTGTTAGAGATGTAAAATTTTATGAGACTGTCTACCCTTTTAAAAATTAATTCTTTAACTAAAGAATATGTGATTGAATCTAATGGCATAAACAATTTAAACCTTTTGATGTCCAAAGATCAAATGATCCCAGTGATGATGTGAGAGTTAATAGTGAAGGTGGAGGTACAAATCCTTCATTTGTTGAGTCTGTAGTAGCGTATGCTGATGCAGACCTGAGTCTTACTGCAGAACCCTCTGCCTCTACCAGCAATGAAATTTTTGACAATTCAGGTTCTAAAAATTCCTATGATGTCAATTCTAAAATGCTAGGCAATATAACAGCACAGGGCCAACAAATGATGGTGGTGCAGCACCAGATAATATTTATATATGATGGTGAAGATCTTGATTTTAATATGTTGTTACAGTCTAATGAGGGAGTTACTGAGCACAGTAATATAGGTGGTCCTAGAAAGTCTAGCAAGAAGTCTGTTTTGCCTAATAAGTTGAATGATTATGTTCTAAATAGTAAAGTTAGATATGGTCTTGATAAAGTAGTTAGTTATTCAAATTTTAGTAGTGACAATTTTTCATTTGTTACCAATTTAAATAAAACTACTGAACCTAAGTCTTACAAAGAAGCTGCAATTGATCCTAGGTGGATTGATGCGATGAATTCTAAAATTGAAGCTTTAAATAGAAACAAGACTTGGGTTATTACTGACCTTCCTAAAAATAGAAAGGTTATAGGCAGTAAATGGATCTAAAAAATTAAATATAAATCTACTGGGGAAGTAGAAAGGTTTAAAGCCAAATTAGTGGCTAAAAGTTTTAGCCAAATAGAGGGTGTAAACTATGAAGAATTTTTTTTACCTGTTGTGAAAATGGTCACTGTTAGGTGTCTTCTTAGTCTTGTTGTTCAACAAGATTGGATTGTTTATCAACTTAATATCAACAATGCTTTTCTGTATGGAGAGTTGGTTGAGGATGTATACATGACTTTACTAGAGGGTTATTTTATTAAGGATGATAATAAGGTGCGTAAGCTGCAAAAGTCCCTTTATGGACTTAAGTAGGCACCCATAAAATGGCATGAAAAATTAACTTCTGTTTTGAAGGATTTTGGTTTTGAACAGAGTAAAAATGACTTTTCATTATATGTTAAGTCTGCTGGTGAATCATTTATGGTTTTGCTTGTTTATGTTGATGACATTCTTATAACTGGTTATAATATTTCTGAAAGCAACAATTGCAAGCATCTTTTAAATTTTAAGTTCATGATAAAGGATCTTGGTATTCGAAAATATTTTCTTGGCATAGAGGTTTTAACTGAAAATAAAAGTTTGTGTTTATGTCAAAGAAAATATTGTTTGAAATTGTTAAATGAGTTTGGTATGTTGGGTTCAAAACCTTCTAAGGTTCCTTTGTATGTTAAAAAAAGTAACAAAGCTGTTAAGGTTGTTGATGGTGATGATAAACGTTTGGTTAATATTAGCAACTATCAGAAATTGATAGGGAAGCTAATATATTTGACCATTACAAGGTCTGACATCTCTTATGCTGAGCCAAGTAATGCATTCACTTAAACAATCAGATCCTAGGCTTGCATTCAAAGTTCTGAGGTACTTAAAAGGTTCACCTGGGAAGGGTGTGTTGTATTCTAAAAGAAATATGTTTAATGTTTATGCTTATGTGGATTCTGGGCCAAGTGCACTGCAACCAGAAGGTTTATCACTGGATATGCAGTGTACTTAGGGGACTGTCTTATATCCTAGAAAAGTAAAAAACAAAATGTGTTGGCTAGATCTCTCGTTGGAGCAGAGTTTAGAGCTATGTCTAATGTAACTTGTGAAATCATTTGGGTGTTGAAAATTCTTACTGAGCTAAAAGTAAAGTATAATAATCCTGTGAGTATGTACTGTGATAGTAGTTCAACTATTAAAATAGCTACAAATCCAATATTTCATGAGAGAACAAAGCACTTTGAATTTGATCTCTTTTTCTTAAGAGATAAAATTGCAAATGGGGTTATTATGACTTGTAAAGTCAAGTTAGAGGAGAATGTTACAGACATTCTTACTAAAGGGTTGTCCATTGATGAGCATAAGAAGTTTTGTGGAATGTTGAATTTGTTTGATTCATTCCAAGTTTAGCTTAAGGGGGCATATTAAAATAAGCTAGCTTATGTTAAGCTTATCCCGGAATATAATTCTTCAAGGGTTAAATGGTATTTCAGGTAAAGTTTATCTATATGTTTTGTTTGTGTTTGTATGGTTTTCTATTTTGCAGGGACTATTCCTGCCAAGTTCTAAAAGTTTCAGATTCATGGCTATATAAACATCTCATTCTTCTCGACCCTAGCTAGTAGTCGATGTATAATTTCTCTCTCTAAGTTTGTTCATCTCTCTGATTAATAATTGTACTTGTCAGTTTCTATTTGTACTATGTTTTAAACTCAAAACCAATTATCACATTTGAAGCGATAGATTGATGTTGTGAATAAAAGATTAATGGGGAGGATGGTTGTATGAATTTGCTTGTGTCTTTGATATGTGTTATTTTTATAAAACTTTACAGTTTTTAAAATTAGTAGCAAATAGGAGTTAATATGAGTCGAGTCGTTCATGAAAAACTTATAATCAGAAAGATAAAAAGCTCGAACAAGCCGAGTTTAAACGATCTCGAGGCCGAGCCTTATAATATACCATAAGACGAGCTCAAGCTTAAAAGACACAGCTCGAACCGAGCCGAGCTCAAGCTTTCATAGGCTCGGGCTCGGCTGGTTTCCACCCATACTAGCAAATTATCATTGTAATCGATACAATAGATGTTTCAATTGAAACAACTCTAAAATACTATATTACAGGACCATAAACGTAATTCGTTACAAAAATCTAATTCGGAACACCCTTAAAACTTAAATTATATAACAAGTTTTCTATTTATTCCTAGTTGTTTATATAAAATGTTCGTCGTCAATAACTGTTACAAACATGTTGTCTTGATGAGTTTGTTATTTTTATGTTTTACATTTGTTTACAATTATCGATATATCCTTTATGTCATTTACATCTTATATTACACTAATTTACTAAACACTTTTATTGAAAAAAAAATACAGCGTGTAGCTCATGTTAACAACTTGCACATTACAACTTAAATATAGTTTTGCTTAACATACAAATAGAGCTGATAGGTTTGTCAAATTCAAAGATGGACTCAACATTAGTTTGTGCTTATTGACATATTGTGCTTGAGATGCTAATAGTTAAATACATGAAACTTAAAGACACAAGCCATGTGGTAAATCATGATCTTGTGTCTTTTAATCATGGTATTAGACTAGTGACAATGGTAACTTATATTTTCACCTCCATGTCAGCGTCACATCATCATTTACACATCATCATTATCGTCAACTTTAGCTTCAATAGTCATTATCATTAAAAATATCCACTTTATACAAACATATCCAACAAAATACCCCATACACTCACAAATAAAAAATAGATGACTGTGATCACAAATCTCTTTCATTTTTTCTTGATTCACGTGTGATGGAGAGAGTTTATTGGTAGTGGTGCGTGACAATAGAGGATCGTCTATTGTGACCAGCCTTACAAGATTCACTTCTCATTTGACCGTAAAACTTTTTTTTTCTACTTGAGACGATACTCCAAACTAAGGCTGAGCATATTGAATCGAAAACCGACCGAAACCGGCCTGAACCGAAACGAACTGACCTTATTCGGTTTAGTTTTTGGTTTTCTATATATATTCCGGTATCGTCGGTTCGGTTCGGTTTAAAACTGACACTTATTCGGTTCAAACTAACTAAACCGACCCGACCCGACCCGACCCGACCTTATTCGGTTCGGTATTGGTCTCTATAGTTTATAGTCGGTTCGGTTCTCGGTTGTCATTTTACTCTTATTTGATTTCGATTCGGTTTTGGTTTTTGTCGGTTCGGAACCGATGCTCACCGATTTAGAAAGTTAAGAAAAGTTTATAGTTTCACTATGTGATTTTTTCAGACGTGAATGAAAAATAAAAATAATTGAAAAATGATTCGTCGTAAGTATATAGAAAGTTCCTCTAAATAAGATGATTTATTTCTCGTCGCTGAATGGTTTGTTTCGTTTTGGCGTAACGATTAACGGTTTGTGAGTATTTACTTTTAAAAAAATAGAATGAAAATGGGTTTTTTAACTAAATTAAAATATGAATTAATCTAAACCATTAGATGAAAATAAAATAGATGGTTGAGATGAAGTGGATTATTCTTTAATTAAATAGTGTTCTACATAGAATTTTCTCTACAACTTAAATGTTTTGCCTTAAAACATAACAATAGAGCTGATAAGTTTTCAAATTTCAAAGATGGACTCAACTATTAGTTTGTGCTTAATTGAACATATTGAGCTTGAGCTGTAATAGTTAATTTACATGAAAATTAAAGTCAACAATGCATGTGGTAAATCATGATCTTGTGTCTTTTAATCATGGTATTAGACTAGTCACAATGGTAACTTATATTTTCACTTTCACGTCAGCGTCACATCATCATTTACACATCATCATTATCGTCAACTTTTAGCTTCAATAGTCATTATCATCAAAAATATCCACTTTATACAAACATATCCAACAAAATACCCCATACACTCACAAATAAAAAATAGATGACTGTGATCACAAATCTCTTTTATTTTTTCTTGATTCACGTGTGATGGAGAGAGTTTATTGGTAGTGGCGCGTGACAATAGAGGATCGTCTATTGTGACCAGCCTTACAAGATTCACTTCTCCTTTGACCGTAAAACTTTTTTTTTCTACTTGAGACGATACTCCAAACTAAGGCTGAGCATGTTGAATCGAAAACCGACCAGAACACGGCTCTTTTGAACGAAAACGAACTGACCTTATTCGGTTTGGTTTTTGGTTTTCTATATATATTTCGGTATCGTTGGTTCGGTTCGGTTTAAAACTGACACTTATTCGGTTCAAACTAACTAAACCGGACCGAACCGACCCGACCTTATTCGGTTCGGTATTGGTCTCTATAGTTTATAGTCGGTTCGGTTCTCGGTTGTCATTTTACTCTGATTCGGTTTTGGTTTTTGTCGGTTCGGAACCGATGCTCACCGATTTAGAAAGTTAAGAAAAGTTTATAGTTGACGGAAATGGTAAAGCGTAAAATTTTTGACAAAGTAGAAACTCAAACTAGAAACCATTTACTATCAATCATAAATCCAAACGATCCCAGTTGTCATCTTGACACTCACTCCCCTAGTAATCTCCGCTACAATTCCAACCCCCTCAATATATAAATTCAAAACTCAAGTATATATATATATGCTATTAGTATCATTTTCCCACCAATCTCTCACCAGATTTCCTCATTTTCTCAGCCACATCAAAACAATGGCCTCATCATCACTGCTCCTTCCTTCTATTCAACTCAATCACGTCTCATCATCTGGTTCATTAAGAAGTTCAAACACCTCTTATGTCTGTTTTAATGGATTTAGGCGATTTAATATGGGGAAAGCTAGGGTTTCAATGTCAGTTACAGCAACTGCTGTTGATGATAAGTTGTTTAATGATTATAAACCTACCACTGCCTTCCTCTTCCCTGGTCAGGTTAGATTTTATTTTTATTTTTATTGATGTTAGCTACCGATAAAAAACGCAGTTTAAGAAAAATGAATTACCGCTTTGATTTTTGTAAAAGCTAAAACGAGACAACAACAACTAAAACCAATCCCGCCTGAGCGGGGTATGGGATAGTATGATAAACTTAAAAAAGACAGTTTTACCCTTTTGATAATTAATTTATGTTTTCATTTAGTTATGAAAATACTAATTTCTATTAGGGGTAGTATGGTGAACTTAAAAAACAATTCCAACTTCTATATTTAGTATCGGACAATTATTTTGGGACGAACCAAAATGGAAATTATTGGACAATTATTTTGAGACGGAGGGAGTATGAGTAAACTACAGGGATTGTCATGTTGTTTTACCTAGATGGCGCCTGCAGTCTCTCGACTTAAAAAGTTGCATAGGCGGTCCCTAACTCGGAAACTCTGCACATGTATGGTTCATGTCGAATCATGGATAGGGACGATCCATGTGGATTACCTCTGATTTAGAGATTATCTTTGCAGTTTTTTAGGTTGAGGAATTTCTCGTGCCATTTGTGTAAAACCACAGGGACCATTCATGTAATCTACTCTCTTGTAAATGACTTTTGCTGGCGAAAAAGTTTGAATTGATTTGTATGGATTTTCTGGTTGTAATGACCATGTTTGGGTTTTAGCTCATGGATGTAAAATGAATGTTTGGTTTGATGCAAGAATGACCGGTATATGTTGAGTTATGTACTTATATATGCTGCATTGGTTCTTTCAAGAAGATGGTTTTGTGGATGAGAGATTGTTTATTTAAATTAAAATGAAAAGCTATTGAAGTGGACTCCTTCGTTTTAAACCCAATCCAACTTTTGATTTGACATGGATGAGTTTGTAGCTTTTTAGTTTGTCATTGATAGTTTAGTGCAATGGCTTGCAATAATTCAGATCTAACACAACTCTTATGTACGGCACAAACATGTTTCATGTAAAATGTTTAATCAGTTTTTTATATCTGATTAAACGACTTTGCGTCAGTTTGTAATCATTTTGGTTGCAGGGTGCACAAGCCGTTGGAATGGGACAGGAGGCCCAAAAGATACCAGCTGCTGCAGAGTTGTACAGTAAGGCAAATGAAATCTTGGGGTGAGTTCAATACGTCTTTGTCAATACGATAATGCTTTAAATCATCTCAAATGTTTTACATTTTCTCATCAATTCTTCTGATCAGTGCTCGATATAACATTTATCTTTGCATACAGGTTTGACCTCTTGGACGTTTGCATTAACGGGCCAAAAGACAAGTTAGACTCTACTGTTTTGAGCCAGGCATGCCTCTACTGTATCTCCTGTTTCTTTTTTTTACTACGTTTAGAAATTGATACACTAGTGCGCGAAGTGGGATGCTTTATATAAATGGTTACATGGAATTAGTATCTTAGGTATTATGATAATAAGTAGCCTAAGAAAGTGATCTCTATACTAGCAGCACTTGGGACTACTTGGTGTATATACCTAAGCTGAGTATGCAAGTGCAGATTTGAACTAAATTATAGTGTAAATTTGACAAAACAATGTTATTTTAGTCCATCCCATGAAAGATCTTTCTAATGGGAGTGCATACCCTTGATGACTGGATCTATCAAGGAGGGAAGTGTGTAGTGGGAATTCGGAAATGTATTTTTATTAATGTCAAATTCACTCCCATATCACACACCTTGTGCCAGTTATGTCGTTGCAAATTATATAGCTTCAGAAATCATTGATAGCGGGGAATATGTTTAAACATAGATTTGCTTATTGACATGTCCGTCTATAACTTTGCAGCCTGCTATCTATGTTACTAGTTTAGCTGCAGTAGAGATACTACGTGCTCGTGAGGGAGGTCAGCAAATAATTGATTCTGTGGATGTTACATGTGGACTAAGTTTGGGGGAATACACAGCTCTTGCATTTGCTGGAGCGTTTAGGTGAGTTATTTATCAATAAAAATACTAATTCCGCTATTACTATTAGTTAGCAATATCTTTTTAAAATCTTTTCCTGCATCTGCTTGAGTAATAAAGAACCTTACATTGCATAAGTAAAAACCATCAAACAACTGAAAATTACTGCTCGTAAAATATTTAACAAATCAGTGAATCCTGTAACCTAAAAGCAATATTGGTAAGAATCAATGATGATGAAAATAGTTAAATCGGCAACTTATGCTTGAAAATTTGCTAAGAAATGAGACACTCATTTTTTCTTGATTTAACTATCCTAAGCATATTAAATTACCCTAAACAATCCCATTTGATGCATCTCGTCATTTGCTAGGTTGCGCGATACTTTGTATTTTAGGTATTATTGTCCGCATGTCTATGTTCCAAATGTTTCTTTTATTCATCTTATAAGGTCATATATTTTTTCCTTATGATCTTTTTGTTTTTTGGCTTTTTCCTTTATCATTAGCTTTGAGGATGGTCTCAAGTTGGTTAAACTGAGAGGTCAGGCGATGCAGGTAAGGAAGTGAATAATGCTATCATATATGGTTATAAGTTACTGAAAGTGTATTTTTAGTCCTTATAACCTTGTAATGTGCTTTTCTTTTTGAATACTACACTAAGCTGGTAAGGATCTAGTTTTTGCAACCTTAGTTAGCACACCAAGTATTTATAAACGAATTTTAAAAATTGGACAGAAAAGTTTTGGATCAACCGAAACCGTTTTTTGTTTAGACCCTTTACCCCACGGCCCACTCACCCAATTTCTACCTCTAATGCATGATATTATGATTCTCAGGAAGCCGCAGATGCTGCTAAAGGTGCTATGGTCAGTATCATTGGACTAGATTCAGATAAGGTGCAACAACTATGCAATGCAGCCAATGAAGAAGTTGAGGAAGCCGAGAAAGTCCAAATCGCGAATTTCTTATGCAATGTAATGCTCACATTTATTAGTAGTCGGTCACTCCCTTTTGCTTGACCTAATAGAGAGATTTTGGTTTGGGATAGTTGCACAAATTAAAATCTAGTTACAAGAACTGGATAACAAGTTATTATTCATATTAATAGTTTGTTCAACATATAAAAGAACCTATATGCACTTAAAGTTTAGAAAGTAATAGCTTTGACTTCAAATGTAATATTGGTCGTTCTTCCCTTTTTCAGAATGTTGGCTCTTATTATGTTACACTGTGCAGGGAAACTATGCAGTCTCTGGAGGCGTAAAGGGAATTGAGGCCGTCGAAGCAAAGGCAAAATCATTCAAGGCTCGTATGGCGGTAAACTACCCCTCCTTTTTAATCTGTAGTTAAAAATTTCTAGTGAAGTGATTATCTGATTATTGCAATTTGCAAGTCTCGGTCACAATATTCAGTTTTTAATATTTGGATATCAGTTTTATATCAACTACAGTATAGCTGTATCTAAAAGCAAATAAAATAAGTATTATCACTTAATTTTCACTGAATTTGAGAAACTTTTACTTCCAGTTTTCACAAAACGTCTTTCTTTGCATTGATTCCCTGAATAATAAGGATTTGTCAAACACTAAAACATCTGATTTTCTTATACTTTGAGCTTCAAATAACATATCCAAAGTTATTTCGAACACCAGTTTATTACCTGTTGATTGATTATCAGATAATGAAAAAACTGAAATTGCATAATCCCCGTCAAAATGCATTACCAAACATCCCCTTATTATCTATTCTTCTTTTGTAGGTGCGCCTTGCTGTTGCTGGGGCCTTCCACACCAAAGCTATGAATCCCGCCTTGTCCCAACTGGAGTCTGCATTGGCAGCTACCCCAATTAGAACCCCAAGAATACCAGTTATATCAAATGTCGATGCACAACCACATGCAGACCCAGAGACAATCAAGAAAATCTTGGCTCGTCAGGTTTGCCTCTAATTTAGTTTGCCCATCCACTTCAATCTATCTAGATAACCGGGCTCTGATTTATAAAAGTTATGGAATTATACTCTGGATCTTGGTTCAAACCTGGAAAAGTATTCTAAGAAAAAAAAGAATATCAAATTTCATTTGACTAGAATAACAATTGGGATTTTGCTTAAACACTTTCAGTGAGGAATTAAACCAAAAAAAGGAATGTCGTAATCAGTGTGGTTACATTTAAAGATGAAAATTGATGGAACTTTAAGGAATGTCGTAATCAGTGTGGTTACATTCAAAGATGAAAATTGATGGAACTTTCTCATGACAGTACCTTTAACTGTCTTTTAAAGCACAAAAGTTTCCTGATTTATATGTAAATTTATAATCACAGGTTACATCGCCCGTTCAGTGGGAGACTACGGTGAAAACTCTTTTATCAAGGGGACTGCAAAAGAGCTATGAACTTGGACCTGGAAAGGTGGAATCTTGCCCCATTGTTTTAACTTTTTTTTTTTTTTTGACCCTTTACTTGCTTTGCTTAATAAACTCCATGCACCAATTTGAATGTAACACTAGGTTATTGCTGGGATTGTGAAGAGAGTGGACAAAACATCTCCCATTGAGAACATTGGCGTGTGAGCTGAAGTGACCAAATGTAGGCTTTATTTGTATACAATAATCACAGCATTGCAAGTTTTTCTTGTGTTGAGGGCATAAGGGGTTTTGAGCTTTTTATAGAGCAAATTAATGTAGTTGAGTTTGTGTAGCCATTGTATTTGAATGATAATTGTATGTTCTTCGAATGATAATTTATAATGAGTCATTATCCAGTAATCCCTTTCTAGCCGTGATTGTATCCTTTGGTTGGTTGTCACATTGTTATGCTCCAGCATAGAATTGGTTCATCATCTCGATTATGATGATGCAACATATGATCTTGTGATACAGTGTTGCAATGCATTAAACAAATGTTAGAGGTAGCATGTTAATGAAATCAGCTTTGAGTAAATAGTTAAAGTCCAAAAGGGCAAAACGGATCGTGTCAAATGGATTCAAAGTACAAAATATAATTCGAAAATGGTCTTTTAGTTACAAAAACTAAAAAGGGTACTATAAAGTTACATTACATTACATAAAGTATAAAACACACTTCAGGTCAAGTAATTTTATATTTCCTACTGTATTTCTTTAGCATAGCTGTTGGGGACCAGGCTCTTAGTTACAAAACAGAGATTAAATATAGAGAATGATCAGATATTAACATCTGGCACCAGTGGTCTAGTGGTAGAATAGTACCCTGCCACGGTACAGACCCGGGTTCGATTCCCGGCTGGTGCATTTCAATTGCGGTGATGATAAATGCGCTCTTTGTGATGTTGGGTCATCATAAATTGTTCGAGTCTTCGAATATAAATAGCGCTTCTGAGCAAATTTTTTATTTCCTTTTCTTATGAGCAGTTTTTTATTTCCTTTTCTTATGAGCAATTTGCTTGTTTATCTGCTTCGGAGAGCCTCGAAGAAATTGCATCAAGTATAAAAAAAAAACCAAAAGCCATTCGAAATAAGCTTTGCCTAAACATATTCGGCGAGTTTTCTTTTTCTTTAGGGTGTTATCAAAGCTTCTGTTATCGTAGCTTCTAGCATTTTGCTCTCAACATCTATTTATATGCCCCTTTATATGATTGCCTTAAAAAGATCTATTAAGACTCTTGAATAAACTTTGATAAAACAAAGTATACACATATTCATACATCTAGGCCTTTTCGTTATATCAAGATGCTTATTCTATACAAGTGAGTAAGAACAGATAAGCCTGGAAAAATGTTGCTTATTTTATAGAAGTGATTCAAGTGGAAATGTTGTAGCCAAGCATAGTATTTCATTTGAAATGGTCTTCTTATCATAGTTTTGTAAAAGATCTTTAAATGGCATGTATGAAAGTCTAAGGGTAGGGTTTGGATTTATATTTGGATTTGGAAATGGTTTGAAAGAAAATGAGGAGAAAGAAAAGTAATGATTATTTTAAATAAAATTATGTATAAGATAATTGAAATAAAATATAATATAAAATGTAAAAAATAAAAATGATAAAAAGAAAATGAGTTTAACTTGTAGTTAGAAAAAATTGAAAAAATAAACAATAATATTAAATTGAAATGAATAGTCAAAACACACCAATTTTATGGGCTATGAAATTGAGAACCATGCTCTACTAGAAGTCCGAAATCTATCAACCAAACAATTTATTTTGGTTTTGACTCAACCCAAACCCTCCCAAACCCGGATAACAAACGCACCCTAAAATAAATGTGTGTAAAAGCAGTTGGCTGGTGGCTCTCGCGTCATCATACGACGCAATCGGATAGCGCGAGCCACACACTATAGATCGCGCCACCGGCTTTCCAGCCAGCCCATGGTCTTTTTTTTCTTTTTCTTTTTTTTTCAATTGTAAACGTTATTTAAAAGCAAAAAAATGTGAACGTTGGGGTCAAAACTAGCCCTTTTTTTAATCAAAATACCACCCCTTTTTTTTTATAAATTTTTTACCTTTTGAAAATCTAGTAACCCGAATAAATTTCTTGACCCGAGTAACCCGATCCGAATAAGCTTAATTCAGATTGGCTTTTTTTGACACCCCTAGTCAAAATATTGTTAAAAAATAAAAACAAATACAAATTTGCGCATTTCTCAGGTTTAAGTCTTTGTTGTTTCCAAACATGATCAAACAAAATTCTCTAATTGTTTATATTCTCCGAATTTCTATTCTATTAAAATTCTAAAAAAAAACCAAACGTGCCCTATAAAAATCATAATGAGGATACAAATGAAAAAAGAAAAAACAAGCCTTTAGTTGACACAGTGACATGTTAGGCTGATCGTTGGCGGCAATTGATGACAATAACTATTGTTTTGCGGCTTATGTTATATGTAACCCCTTAAAACACCGTTTGTACCCTCCTTCGGGTTTTTTGCGGTTTTTTTTTTGTAAAAAAGTAAAAAAAACGTACAAAACGTAAAAAAAACGGAGGAAAATGTTAAATAACGCATGAAAACGTAAAAAAAAGACGAAAACGTAAATTTTTTTGTCAAAACGTAAAAAAATGGACGAAACGTAAAAAATAAAGGAAAACGTAAAAAATTAAATGTTTTGCCACCTCTAAACACTAGTGAAAAAGATAAAGAAAAAAATGAATGAAAGAAGTATTTTAATAGAACAAAAAACAAACGGTCTTTTTTATGCAAATGAAGACTTTAGATGTAACTCTTCTTTTGCATACATGGTTTGCAGATGAAGAGGTAAAACCTCTTAAAAAACAAACGAAGCCTGTCATCTATTGAGTTGCCGTATATGGAGTCTGCAACGTTATCAACGACATTTAAATCAGATTTCGAAGAGGCATCAAGAGAATTATCAATGATATTAATACTCCAAAACCTAATTCATAATCAGCCCGTATCTATATCTATATCTATACTACTCTCTCCGTTCCATTTTTATTGTCCACGTTTTTTTTTGGATGTCCCAATTTAATTGTCTACTACTAAAAATAGATAAGGAAGTTTGATCAAGTTTACTATATTACCCTTGTTTGAAATTATTATTACAAACTTTAAAGAAGACTTTAAATAATTAGCTAAGGGTAAAACTGTCATTTTGTCAAAAAGTAAGAAAGATAAAGCAGTAATAAATGCACTTTTCTTAAATTGTGTGTTTTTTTGTCGGGGGGACAATGATTTTGGGACGGAGGGAGTATTATATAAAACATTTACAATGTGAGTCCCATCAAAAATTAAGATAAGGAGGTGCAATCTTGACCATCCATTTCATTTTAAAGGAATACATCATAGAGTGACATGCGTTACATCTTAATTAAAAAATCACCCTTATTTTTAAATTGAAATATCTTTTTATCTATTAATTTTTTTATGATATAATTTCACTATATTTTTTTTAAATTTCATTCTTTATAATTCAACATCAATTTTGATATATTTTTAGATTTTTACATTTTTAGTGGGTTTATTTTATTTTGATTTAAATTTTTTACAACTTTAACCTTAATTCATTTGAAGAGAGTGTTTAATTGGTAAGAGACTGTGAGAGTCTTTTAAATGCGAGTATGGTGATGTTAATATGGTGTTGCGGGAAAGCTACGGGAAACCCAAACAAACACATACAACGGACAACACGTATACATTCGAAGTGTTGTGAAACGAATTCACTTAGCGGGTAAAGAATTGCGAGGAGAGTTAGGTCCAAAAAAAAAATTATCACCGCTGCTATGCGCGGGTATCCAACTAGTTTGGTAAAATATACAAACTCTACCCGAGCTCTAACTGACCTTGAATATATGACTACTATTTGGGTGAAATTCACTCCTCGCCTTTTACACAGTGTTTTCAAAATAATATGTAGTGAAAGTGAAACTAAAATTGAGTAATTTAAATGTTTTGTGTTTTAAAAAAATAATTATAAAGAAGAACAGTAAAGGAAGAAAAATAGAGGGATATTTAAGATTTTTTTCCTCAAAACTTTAGTCTAATTTTTGAAGTAAACTATATTGATCTAATTACCGTAGATTCAATGATTTGTAACACATTTTTTTTGATGTTTAATAAAGGGTATAATAATAACTTTATTTATCATGTTACATATTTTTCACTTCAAACTTAAAAATACAAATGGCATTACTTACTTTCGTTTTTTTTCTTTTCATTTATTTCTCCACTTTTCTTTACTTTCATTTCCGTTTTATTAATAACTTTAAAAAAATAATGTTAGAGTTTTTGTCGTTTTACTTCCGGTAACACTCTACAACAACTCATGTGGTCGGCATTTACTTTATCTATACTATTTACAAAGAGTGTATCAATATTGAAATTTCTATGGAGTATTCTATGGAGGGGTGTGAAAAAGATATCGAATCCATCATTAATAGCAAAGGAGATGAGGTTGTTTTTAGATGAATTTTATGTCTTTAAATATTCAAGAGCTTGGTAGCAAGTCCAAAAAGGAGTGGGTAAAGGAGTTATCTAATAATAATAAACTTAATTTTATTGCAATTCAAGAAACGAAGATGGAGAAGGTGTCTCACATGGATGTGAAGTTTATGTGGGGTAATTCTGGTGGAATTCTTTGTATTTGGGAGGAATCTTTTTTCAAGAAAGATTATGTTACGATCTCGGATTCGTTTATAGTCTTCGGGTAGATTTGAGATGTGATTAGATACTGTTAAATCTTTGTTTGGAAGTAAAAAATTGTTTACGTTTGTAATATTTTAAAATATAAAGTCTACGGGTATAAAGTTTAAGGGGTTATTTGTTTATTTTTTAAAGTTATAATAAAACATGTAAATTTATAAATTTACACTTAACTCCATATAATTTATTTAAAATTAAAAATCACTAAATTTTTATTAATTACCTCCACTTTTTTCAAGTTTTTTTCTTCACAAATTTGACACATATATTTTTATGTGTTTTTTTCTCATCATATTTCTCCACACAAAATTTTTAATTTTTGACCCAAAAATCGATTTATTTTGACTTTTTATTGACCAATCAGATCGCACGATTTTGCCTATGTGGCAAAATCAAGATTCAATTTGATGGAAAACTCCGAAATGATGTAATTCTTTTATTATATAAAAGATATTGGGCTAATTGCACATAAATGTATGTAACTTGTCACTTTTTGTAGTTTTGTGTAGCCAATTATTTTTTTTGTAGTTCCGTATAGCATACTTTTAAATTCGTGCAGTTTCGGGCATCGGATGACCTTCTTATCAGGTTATACGTCATTTCTCCATTATTTTTTTCTTTTATGCCGTGTCACTAAATGAATACACATCACACTTATAAAACTCACTTCCAAACACCATCTTCTCCTTCACTTAAACAACACCATCCATTTTAGCCACCACCACTGTGGAACCCACCACCGTCTCCACCACACTCACCTCCATCATTTCTGGTCATCCAGCCTCGCATTAGCACAACACTTACAGAACTAACTACCAACACCCGCTTTTCTTCCACTTTTACCACCACCATCGCTACCATTTCATCACCATCATTTCAGCCGCCACCATGAAACCCATCACCTTCTCCTTCACCCAGTGCCCAACCCAGCTTCTAATAGGACCGATAGTTGTAATCCTGGGGTTTGGTAGTTCTCCTTTTACACGATGATTATAAGTTGATCAAAATATAATTTTCAGGCTAGAGGATCAATTAGGGATCATTCACTTGTATGACTTAAAGATATTTAAGAAGTATGTATTTCATTAATATAGATGTTATGAAAGGTAGGGGAAAATGTATGTGTTCAAGGGTGTTTGAGGTGAGGATGAAAAAAAGGGTCTGGGTTGATCGGAAAAGTTGAAAAAAAGTTATTTAATCTAAATTTGAAAAAAAGGGCATCACATAGGCATTAGCCGGTTTGTAGGTCATCTTATACACGAAATTGTACGAATTCAATAGTATGGTACACAAAACTGCAAAAATATAGTCTGTTACACAGAACTACAAAAAGTGACAAGTTAAATACATTTTCGTGTAATTAGCCCTAAAAGATTCAGTCCCTATAATAAATGGGGAGTCTTAATGATTCAAGTCCTTTATAAAAATTCATTAAAATTGTGTAATATTAGTTCTGTGTGAGTAATGGTGATTAACTTAGTTGAAATCATAGATGTTAATACTACTGTTTTTAACCTCTTTGATATCCTTGCCAAACGGTATTGCATGTGATTTAGTAACGTATTCAATGTGGTGTTTTGTGTATCTTCTATATTAGGGATTACTACAGTTCTTGGTGGCCTTGGAGGCTTGGGGTTGTGGAGGTTTCTCGATTCACGATCTCGGGAGGTCGGGGATGATGGAAATAAATGAAAGCCATTTTAGAGAGAGAAAACACTTTATTAATGAATGATTAGTGAAATTACAATTATGAGGTTCACCCTTCTAAGAAAGATTAGAGAGGGTATTTATAGCCTAAACACAAGCCATCTTTGGGCTAATTACATTTCTAGTCCTTGTGTTTAAGACTATATAGAAACTAATGTAATTTCCATATAGACACCACATTTTTAATCCTAACAATCTTCCCCCAATGTGGTGGCATATGGAATTACTTACAATGTATCCTACAAGTACAAATATAAGAGCTCCAACTTGAATCTTTCCATTACTTGCAGACGATACAATGTAACTTGTATAAACTGAGTTAGCTTCCCCCCAGTTCATACTGCATGTCTTCATACAGCTTTCTTCATCTACTTCTTTTTGTCGAAGTTTCTGAATCAGCTTCCCCCCAAACCAACATTCGTATTGTAAGCAGATTCTGAAACTGTGATGTAGCTTCATAAAAAAAAGAAGTAGAAGTAGAAGTAGACGAAGAAGTAGAATCAGAATCAGAGGATCCGAGAAGCAGAAGAAGCCAATCACATCAAACATAACTGCTTTCTGTTTGAGAATTATCCGTTCGGGGAACATTGCAAGAAATCAAACACATATTCTCACATATTGCTCATACTTACACACAAACATCCAGAGGTTGAAAGCATACAATCCATCTCCATAAGATAGAAGCGGACTTGAAGATAAGAAAGAAAGAAATAAAGGTGAGATAAATACACATTTCTTCCCCCTGATTGATGCTATCTATCGAATACTTCCTTTTCTTCCCCCTGATTGCATTCGATGACCATCGAAAAAATCATAATCTGAGTACGCTCGAATATTCGATAGGAACAAACCATTTGTGTGAAGTAGTAATATAAGTTGGTTAGCATGAGAATTCAATGCGATTAAGAAACCTCTAATTCTCTTTTGACTATTCACATCCCACCTTGCATTCTGGACGGCTTCTCTGTAAATGCTCCACTGATGGAGAAAAAACTCAATATGACAGAAACTCGATACTGAAGTAACATCCCCCAAAGTTATGACTTAAGCTTGTACTATCCGGAAGAATCTCTTGACATATCCCTCAACTACGCGTTAAATAGTCACTGAGCACTACAAGTAATCCTTAAAGTGATAGCTACCTTTGTGGGTAAAGGAAGAAAGAATCACAAAAGTAGCCAGTATTCAGTCTTCATGACAATCCTTATATGCTCGAACAAGTCATCTTCGTTGCAGAGGTAGAAAGGCCAGAAGATGAAATAAGTACACTTCCCCGTGACATATTACTTCAATCCCGAATAAGTAATAAAGAATCAACCCCGTAGTCATATGTTGCGATTAAATCCCGAGAAAAGCCTTTTTAACATTTTTCGTGAATCTTTTATCCGGATCGTTTTAAGCAATAAGTGATGTTTTTCTGTCCGAAAAATTAACAACAATTCAGCCCACTAGCAGTTAAGCCCAAAATTCGGTATGTATTTTTCTAGTTCATCATTTCATTTATAGCCCAAAACAAAACCATTCACAGCCCATTGATACATTCGATTCAAGGCCCAACAAAGAATAACATAGTCTGTCCATTTTCATGTTATATGCTAAATTTCGGTCCATCTCATGTATCTAGGCCCAAATCACAATTCACACACCGGATTACTTAGGGTTATAACACAAACCCTAACATACTACTATCACAAACAGAACGCCTCTACTTTATATCTCCTTCACACATCATATGCATCTCATCTTGCTACTGTACCCAACAACATCACCTCCACCCTTATGTCACTTTAAATACCTCATTCCTTCAGTGCCCACTACTCATGGCACACCTAATACACTTTCTTACCCATTTACACGCACCCCCACCCCACGCCAACCATTCAAGTTACCCTACCATCACGCCCCCCCCCCCCCCCCCCCCCCCCCCCCCCCCACGCCCCCCCCCAAGCCAAACGACCCATCCCCCCACACAACCGCATTTCATTAATCCACCCCCCACCCCCCGGCCGCTCCCCCCCTTCCCCCACCCCGCGGCCCCCCCCTCCCCCCCGCCCCCCCCCCCCCCCCCCCCCCCGCCCCCCCTTTTCAACTTAACTTTTTTATTGGTTTTTGAACGACAGCATAAGATAAGATTTATAACAAATTTGTTCTACAAGTCTTTCTTTAACTTTATCGGATATAAAAGACAATTTTTCTTTTGTTCACACGATCAGATCGTTTGTTGTTTTCTTGTTCATACATGAAAATCTTGATGAAGAGATGAACACACTGCTGAGATCTTTCTTGTTGGTTTCAAGTCATGTTTTTTATTGTAAAGGATGAAGTTTGGTTTGATTGTAAAGAGGATGGGATTAGCAATAGTTTGGATTTGATGTAGTAGTTGAGTTGTTGTTGTGGCTGTGTAAATGATTAGGCTCACACTTGGTAGTAACCGAGTTTTAGAAACTCGATGGACTCATTTTCGATTTCGAAATTTGTTGAAGCATTTGAGTTTGTTGTAAAAAATTTGTACAGATCTGTTCATTGCTGTCTTTTCTTTTCCATTCAAATCATTCTCGGAATCATTTTCGGAAACTAAATCTAAAACTCGGAAGAAGCTGTTATATTACCGAGTTTGACCATAACTTCCGAGTTTGACTTTCGAGTTTCATGTATAACCACTTCTGAAAATTAATAATCAGCTGATAATCCACATCGTATGATTGAATCTGACCGAGTTTGATCATACGATAAAACCGTAAGCATACAAACTCGATCAGATCAAATATAATGAAAATAAGCTCACGAAATAAGCAATGATCACAAAACTCAGATCTGAATAAGCTGAAATCATAACTAATCTGCTGGATAAACCACACGAACAAACTCTGGACTGAAATAATCTCGAATAAGCTGTTGAATCTAATAGAATAAGCTGAAATAGTTCCCGAATCACAGCTGCTGTAGCGACTCAACTCAAAATAAGCAGAAATAAAGCCGAAATAAGCTGAAATGACATAGCATAACTAACATCACGGAATCGTGTTGCAAGCTCTGATACAATTGTGAGGTTTCTCGATTCACGTCTCGGCGATGTTCGGGGATGATGGAAATAAATAATAAGCCATTTAGGAGAGAGAAAACACTTTATTAATGAATGATAGTGAAATTACAATTTAAGGTTCACCCTTTCCGTACAACATTCGCGAACAAAGCACATCCATACTCGGTATCACTTCATAAAGGAACAGGTTGAAAATGGTATAATTGAATTATATTTTGTCAGAACTGAATACCAATTAGCTGACATGTTTACGAAAGCCCTTCCTGAGGATCGGTTTAAGTATCTTGTCAGAAGGATTGGTATGAGATGTTTGACTCCAGCTGATCTGGAGGTTCTGACAAATGAGACTGCTTGATATCATCATCAAACATCACCATGTACATATTTTTGAGAAAAGCAAAATACAAAAATATAAAACTTCAAAAAGAAAATACAAAATCAGAAAATCAGAAAATTTCCAAAAAGATTCTTCTCGACATGTCTCTTGGAATCGATAACATTTACGTGCTTAGAAATGTCGATTAACATTGACACGGGTGTGTAAATGAAGTTCGAGCGAGAGTTTGCAAATAGTTTCAAAACATGTCATTTCTAATTTTCTAAATGGCTTATGTGCAAATGTCAGTACATAACCCGGACTTCAAATAAAGGAAGGTTTATAACTTATCCTCACAACGAGAAAATTAACGTTTCTCGGTCTTGAGCTGTTCTTACAAGACATTCAATGTTTTTAGCTCAAGAAAAAGGACAGTGTACGTTTCAGTGCGCTTACCCTTACCGTTAGAAGAGAAGTCCTCTAACATCTGGTTTTTCAAAAAGTTGAACACAATTTTTCAAGAATTTCTCGATGACAATTCATAATCTTTCAAAATTGTGTGTTCAACACTCCATCCCTCACAGTGTTTTCAAAAGACAACAATTCTATTCTTGAGGGGGAGTTTTTCGAAAAACAAAGTTTTAATGTTCTTGGATACATCAACAACGACAATTCTTATGTATTCAAAACATTATCATAATGTTCCAAACCATTCATGCTGACCATATTTTCTCCCACAGCTTTTTCAAGACAAATTTTAATCACACAGTATTTCAAAAACTAAGTGACTTAGAATTTAAAATAAGGGGAGAAATGTAATTAAAATGTGATCTAAAAGACTCAAAGTGCTATCCGGAAAAGGTTTTATGGTTACGATCTCATACCCTACAACATCTTATTTCACGACGATTCTGAAGTCATAAGGTGGTAAGGTTAGGTATTTGTCCTATGATCCAACCAGAACCGGAGGGATCTACCCAAGGACACTCCATAGTTAGAAATAGCAGTCCTTAGGTATGATTGGAGATGAATGTGTATAAGGGAAGAATGCCGACTAAGATTGAGCTAACACTGGAACAATCACAACAAGGTGTTAGTAATGACGTCTTGGTAAGCATTGAAGGGGTTGAAGAATTAAAAAGAAATGTATGGATAAAGGGTGTAAAGAAAGAAGCCCTCCACACAACTTAGGCAGAAACCGGGTCAATACATATGCTGTCAGAATCACAATGTTGATTGCTGACATTGAAGACGACATCATGGACCCAGTGATGCAATGCACAACCCTTCCCAGCCATTCGGGTTTCTCTCAAAAGAAACTTGTCTCATTTGTCACGGAGATACACACGACTTCTATTGACTTTCTCACTCCGAGTTAGTTAATATTGAATAGGTGGCAGTCTGCTCCAGCCTCCGATTACTAAAAACCAAAACGCACTAATCGAGTCTAGAGCCAAGAGATCATCAAATAAATCTCATTAGGACACATTCCATGACAAACACTTGTTGAACATCATTAAGTTCACAAGCTGTTAACAAGAGTCCTACGCATTATCCTTGTGATTCTGCCAGAACATTCAGAGTGATACTCTTTAGTATTCACAATGACGAATGGAAATCCTTCCAGTGTCATCATCAAACAGCACTGCGGTAGGTGACTTGCGAGATTCTATATGAATCAAGCTTGTGTCAACTGGATATCGATAAAGGTCCAGTAAATGAATTGACGACATAATTAGAAAGATAGTAACTATCTGATTCACTCTTACTGTGTTGTCTGCTTTGAGACGTTCCGGTAATGAGAACTAGCAAGCATGGCAAATCTAATACATCTGTGTTAGAAGACCCTACGCTTTGAGCTAGAAACCCTGTCAAGGAGATTCTTTGAATCTACCTAATCACAGGTACAGTATTTATACTATAAAATGGTCCTACAGAACCGGAGGTTAATCTAACCAAATCCGGACGAATGACAAAGCCATATTCGTCCACCCGCTTTATTGCTAACTATTTTATTTCAGGATACATAAAGATGGAGATGGTGATGCCTCATTCCAGCTGAAGTCGAATTCATTACCACATGCTCATGCTCAAACTACAAAGACATTCTATAAGCATCAAGATTCAAGAATCATAAAAGCTCAAGAATTAAAGACAAAGACTTCCGCACAAACTCTGATATACAAGATCTTCCTTCAAAGATATCAAGTCTATCAAGGGAGATTGTTAGCAAGCTTTCAAGATGATGCAAAGTATGAGCATGTTGGTCAAGACACAAGATCGCAAGGTGGCAAAGACGATCAAGACGGAAGGATAAAGATTTAAAGATCTCGGACGCAAAGACGAAGTCAAAAGACAATGACAAAGGCTCAAGATCAAAGATCACAAAGCATGAAGGAACAAGCCTACAACGTAGACAGAGACAAAGATCACAAGAGCTTAACGACAAAAGCAATCTCATTGATCTCATGAAGGAGTGTCACAATGAACTCACTTCGGGGGAGATTGTTAGCCTCAAAATAATGAGTCGAACAATGGAAGTTCGTTCATAACTATATTAGGTCTCAGTCATTAAATAATTATACGTTGTAATAGGCTACACGGGTAAACGGGCTCTTAAATGTAATCTAACCGGTCACGTGTATCGGGCGAAAGCCCAAGTAATCCCGAGCCCGGCCCGTAGAAATACCAAGGCATGAAAGCCTCTTGGTATTAAGTATAAATACCCCTCTCCAAGTATGGAGAGGGTGTTGATTCTTGTTAATTCTCATTTGTAATTTTGCAAGTAATCATCCATCTTTTTTCTTCTCTCTACCTTTCTCTCTAACTTCTCTCTAAAATTCTTCCATTTTATCTCATCTTATTTTTCTTGTTTCATCATAATGAAGTGAAAGTGATATTGGGTTCCGACAGATACAACAATCATAATCATAGAAAATGACCTAAAAGAGACGTTTGTTCAAAAGATATGTTATCATTCATTTCAAATAAGAGTTTTACAAAATGCAGGTCCCAAAATCTAGTTACATAAAGTGTGAATGATAACAGTTCAGCCATCTTCAAGTTCTAGCCACTCTGTGCTGTAAGTTACTCAATTACCTGAGATAAACATGCTAAAAAGTCAACACAAAGGTTAAGTGAAATTCATAGGTTTGATAAACAGTTTAAATACAAGTCATGGTGTTATAATTGTATAAACACAATTATTATAGAAAATGGTATTGTTATTATACACCCGTTATTAGTAATGATTGCAACGAATGCAATTATCATAGTAACAGTGTATTACTGCGTTATTGTCTTGTTTGGTCTGTTTGGTCTGATTAGTCTTGTCTGGTCTTGTTCCTTGTCTAAGCACATCGCACTAACACATTATCATCAAAAGTCAATTTAATGACTTGAAGAGCTCATAATATCAACATATTAACATCCCAAAGTCAATTTAACGACTTGAAGTTAATTTAACGACTTGTAGGATTTATGATATTAATATCCAAAGTCAATTTAACGACTTTAAGTCAATTTAATGACTTGTAGGATAGATAACTTAGATAGCAATTGTAATGATATGTCTGGATAGCATGTAATTTGGAAAACACTTGTATTCGTAATTTATAGCATGTATCCCCCTCACGGGTTTATGAAAAGATTAAAATGCAAGGCTATGAACTCACTAAGTCCTTGAAAAGTAATCACATTGTTATAAGATAAACAAGTATATAAAAGAGTTTGTAACAAGCATGTATCCCCCTCGCGGGTTTATAAAACATGTAAATAAGTAAATGCGAGGTTATGAACTTCACCTGATAGGTAGATGCAATAAATATTTCAGAATGAAAGCTGACGACCTTATCACAATCTTAACCAGGGAAGGTTGATATAGCAAAATGATAGTAAACAGCCACGTCACGCAACCTGAGTAAATATGTCAAGTCTTAGGAAGATTGTACTCTAGAACTTTGGTTCTAAGAGTTATGAATTTGATTGAAGAGTTTGGAATTATTGTATCACCGTTCGGGCCATCATAATTCAGAAGTCATTCAGTAAACGTTTGAGGAGCTAGGGCACTTTAAATCGTAAACCTAACAACTTAGTCAGAACGTAATACCAAGATGAAACCCCTTAATATGAAGCTCCCTAGTATTGTGATACGATATAATCGGTTTTAAGCGTTTTGATCAATATCTGAAAATGTTAAGCACGTCAAGTGTTAATTAAAGTTATGTCAGGTAATGTTTTGAATACATTTTTATACTTTTTCAAAATGTTACATTTTAGACCCTTGAGTTTGAAAAGTGGCAAAATATACCCTTGGAGTTTGCACTTTTACGAGTTTGGTCCTTCAAGTTTAAAAGATATACCAAGTAAACCTTGTACTTTGGAAAGTGACATAATAGACCCCTGTAGTTATAACTTTGATAAAATGACATTTTTAGTCCTTTTAGTTATAAGTTTCTGAAAGTTACGATATATACCCCTTGCATGGATTATAATTACAAAACATGTCCAAATTGCCATGCAAGCTTATTTTAACATTTCAAAAGATATTTATAGGTTATAATAAACTAAAATATGAAGGTTTAACATAATGAAAGTTTAAAATAACGATTCGTTAAGCTAGGAAGCAAAACGGGTCAAATTAGGGTTTTAAAACGTAAACGCGCGGGTTTTAAGTTCAAATTCCTTCAATAATCAATAAAGTGGTTATTTTAACATTAGTTAAGCATGCTAGGATAGATTATAACAATATTTAACCATTATAACATTTAGTTTTAAGAAAAACATGAAATTAGGGTTTTGGGCGTACGGTTTTGGATCAAAACGGAAAATGAGCATAAATGAACATTATAAGGGTGTAGTAGCAGGTATGAAGTTTATAGAACCTGGGTTTGAGCTTATAGCTTAGAAAAAGGTCGAAATCGGGACTTTTAGCTTCGTACGCCTAGAATAACGACTCTCGGGCTTCTTTTCTCGGTTTCTTTTGCTTCACTTCTGTTCTTGAGACTTCTTAGGATCTCTTAGAATACATATTGAGCAAAGGATTGCTGCTATGATGGGTTATAGAGGAGGAAGTGGGGGATGAATGAAAATGAAGGCATAACATCCCTATATATAGTATTTTCGAAACTTAGGGACCAAGGAGACTTTGTAATCTAGTTTGGACATGTAAGGGGTCTAGATTATGATGTGTAGAAGCTATTAGGTGAGTTTTATAAGCTATAAACTAGCTTTGAGGTGTTGGCTACCTCTTTTGATGCCACGGCTAGAAAAGAAGAAACAAGAGACCATGTGAAGTTTTTCTTAATAAAAATATTGAAGATATTTGTTGTAGAAGGTTTGTAAGCTGCTTAGGAATGCATGTGGGTGAGTCATGAGGTGCTTGTTTGCAAAGAAAAGCTCAAAATGGGTCATTAGGGTTCGCAGGTTCATCTGAGTCTTCTAGGGCTCGAATTGTTTTCTTTGGCTTATATTTCATGCTCATTGATCATGGAATGATAGAAATATGTTCTCAAGGTTTGTATCAAGGTTTATCAATGGAAGTTCATAAGTGGTTTGGGTTAAAGTGGGTTGAAAATGAATGATATATGTCGCGGGTTCAATTAGGGCTTATTAGGGTTTCTTTAGGGTTTTTAAGCTTCTAATTCGCATGTACTTGATCAAGGATGATAGATAATTGTTTACAAGACTCATATTATGAGTTTAGATCATAGTTGGGTTAATGGTTTGTGATTGAAATGGGTAAAAATGAGTAAACGGGTTGAATGATCCATTTAGGGTTTAATTAGGTTCATTAGGGTTTTCTTGGCTTTGATTCTTGTGTAATTGAAATTGAATAATGAAATAATGATGGAATGATGATTTAATATGATTGATAATGTTGTAATATAAGTTATTACAACTTATTTTAGTGTTGTTCTGGGTTTAGAATGGGTAAAATCAAGAAATGAGTCATGGTTTAGAAACTAGTTTAGTTTTAGGGTTTAGGGTTTTGAATTAGGGTTTTGAGTGTAAAAATATGTATGAAAGCTTATGAATAGAACAATTAAGGTTTAAACATTGTACATTGAGTCTAGTAGCTTGTACAAAAATGGTGGTGAAGAATCTAGAATGAAAACGAAGGTAAAATGGCTATTTTGGAGATCATGCTTAATGACTTGTACATTGTGCTTTTAAAGACTTGTATCTTGTCTTGGAGAGAGTTTATATTTCAAATGAGATGTTATATTACTTATACATATGCTTTAGTAGTTTGTACATTTACTTTAGATATTAACCCTTCATGGAATTTAGGGTTTAGAGGTATACGATAACGGTTTAAAGCCCGTTTTAATATAACATTGCGAATGGTACATTATAGGAATAATGTACTTTGTAATAAGGATATGATGATATTGACTTGACATATTATGATGTTTGCTTGACATATATGAAGATAGGGTGGCCATAGATAGGTTGCGTGAGCTTGTCTACTTTAGTTATGCAAGTTACCTTGCATAATGAGGTATTGACAATGCAAGTAATGTAATAAAGTGAAAAATTTCCCAGTATAATTGTGATAATAGTAAAATAGGTTTTGCATTTGATGAAAATTCTTGGGTTGTTATATGGATCCTTGGAGTTGATCAAATAAATTGTCGATCCTCGGGAGTGGATAACGATTCTTCACTGTTAGCTTATTTAACTCCCTGTAGTCAATGCACATCCTGAATGACCCATCCTTCTTTTTGACAAACAAGACCGGGGATACCTAAGGTGAGGAACTAGGTCTTATGAATCCTTTGTCGGAAAGCTCTTGTAGTTGTTCTGATAATTCCTTCATTTCAGATGGAGCCAATCGATACGGTGCTCGAGCTACGGGCGTGGCTCCTGGAATCAGATCGATCTGAAATTTCACTGGTCGAGCCAAAGGAAGACCCGGCAAGTCATCGGGAAACACTTCAGGAAAGTCTCGGATGATTGGTACGTCCTTAATTTGTTTTCCTTCCGACTTGTCCTTCTCTTTCTTGGCGGATATCTGCGCCAAAAAAACCTGGCATCCCTTCACCATGTACTCTTGAGCTTTTGAACATGAGATAACTGTCAACCGAGATTCTCTTCCGTTGCTACTTTCGTTGCCACAAAAAGTCAAGGTTTCATTCCCATAGGGAACTTTAACAAGTTTCTCATCGCACACGATCACGGCGTGACATCTTCTTAACCAGTCCATACCGATAATGACATTGAAACTACCCAGTTCTACGGGCATTAGATCTATGTTGAATGGATGGCCTAAGAAATTTAGAGTGCAACCCCATAATATAGTGTCTATCCTGACTATTTTCCCATCAGCTAGTTTTACATCATAACTATTATCTAACGGAGTTGGGACAATGTCAATCAGGGAACTAAACGCGGTAGATATAAAACTTCTATCGGCGCTAGAGTCAAACAGGATAAATGCATAGCGGTTGTTTAAGAGGAATGTGCTCGTGACAACATTTGAGTCTGGGTTCCCTGTTGCGTTCCCATTCTTCTTTGCGTTCCCAACCGCATACACCCAACCTTGTGCGTTCCCGTTTCCCCTATTCTTATTTTTCAACTTTGGGCAATCCCTCTTGAAATGCCCTGGTGCTCCACACTCAAAACAACCATTCCCTTTGGGAGATGCCCCATTGCCCCTCTAAGCATTTGCAACATTTGTGTTGCCAGTACTCCTGCAATCACGGGCAAAGTGCCCTATCTTATTGCACTTGTGGCACTTCTGGGTGCATAGGCCATTGTGGTAAAAATAGCACTTGGTGCACTTGGGCTAGTTTCCCTTGTAGGGTTTCTTCTTACTAGTCCCCATATTGTAGACCTTGGTGACATTCTGCCTCTTGAAGGGTTATTGTTGGTGACCATGGTTGTTTCTGGATGAATCATCAGCCTTTCTCTTATTATCACACTGCCTTTCTGTGTAGGTGCAGAGTTTCTGATCCATCAAGTCATTGGCCAACTCAATAGTCTCATCCAACGTCTTGGGTCTGGCAGATTTGACGTTCCCATAAATGTTATCAGGAAGTCCACTGATGTACTTGTTAACCTTCTCGATTTTGTTGGCAACAAACTTGGTACATCTTAGGGTTAGCTCTTGGAAACGTTCAGTGTATGCTGGAACATCGTTCCCCTTGACCTTTAGGTTCTATAGCTCGATTTCTAGTTTCTTGATTTCACCATGTGGACAATACTTGTCTGTCATCTTTTTCTTGAGTACTTCCAAAGTCATTGCATATGCCTCGGGACCTAAGGTTCTTATCTGACCGTTCCACCAAGTCAAAGCAGCACCTAACAGAGTGCAGGTAGCAAACTTTACTTGATTCTCAATCGCACAACCACTGATATTGAAAACTGACTCCATCTTTTCAATCCACCGAGTAAAACCGACCACGCCTTCAGTCCACTTGAAGTTCAAAGGTTGACACTTTATGAAGTCAGCGTAAAAACAAAGGCGCACAGTTTGCACATTCCTTCGGTTATCCCCGTATGAACTGTGGTTTCCATCTCCATTAGTGAAGTTTCGCAAAAGGGCTTGATCAATCATAGCTTGGATGGATTCCGGGGTCATGTTGTTTGGGTTTGTGTTGTTAGGAGTAGTATTCGGTCCTCGTCTTGTCGCAGGTGCCATGATTCGTCTAAATCATAAGAGACAACATGTGAGGTCACAATCATAACAAGGTACATAATAATTTACAGATGTGATGTTAACACAAGAGAGGTATATAGTACAACATAATACATCTATTTCATTTATAACTTAGAAATTTTTTACATGAAATAGTTTCTGATTACACAAAATACGATACAAAAGATCTAAGGCTATGCTAGCGGGGAAAAACCCCTAATACTTAACATGCCTATACAATGACCTAGCAAGATGAAATGACATAAACCACTAGACACGATGGTCCGTATCCCCTGAAGCATCCTGGTGATCTGGAAACCTAGCATCTGGTGCTGGCTGTCTAGCTCTCTGTTGTCCTTGTAGTGCTAGCAAATCGGTCTGCATGTCGCCCATCTCTCGCCTCATGTCTCTCATCACACGGAGAGTCTCTATCATCTGTGCCTGACGCTACGTCAGTCTCTTGAAGCATTGTTATCTTAGCCTGCTGCAACTGAAAGTGAGTCTCATGTACCTGGTGTTGTGTTTGAATGAGAGTACCCTACAGCTGTAGTTATGTCTAATGTGCCTGGAGATGGGTCTCGTATGCATACACATGATCACAGTGGGTCTGAAGCTCCTGAACTAAGTCTGTTTTGATGACACAAACCCAAACTTAAACCTATTGACCATTTTAAGGGTTGACCAAACACCCCTTAATCGAACTATCCAACTAAAATGAGCTTAAAAACTGATTTAAAAACTAAAACAGCCAAAACATTTTATCTACTCACACTAAAAATGACCTACTTAAGCTATTTTAAAACTAAAGTCCACAGCTTATTTGAAAGAAATAGCTAGTTTCTCTCCTAGCTTATTTAAGACTTAATGACAGATGTGAAAATTATGAAAACTAAGTGACATTTAACTAAAACAGTCGCTAAAATCAATTACATCTATTAATCTAGTCAAAGCAATGAACAAGGATTTAAAACATAAGATTCCTAAGAATAATCTAAAATGAATAAGCCTATACAAATGCAAATATTTAAGTTTAGAGAAGGAAACCTAGAGATTGAAGAATCTTTCACACTAATGTTTCCAAGAAAGAAGCTTAAGTGTTCTTAATGGCTTCCAAAGCCTCTTAACCTTAATAAACTCAATAAGCTGAATTTGAGCTTATTTCTCCTTTGAACCTTCAAAAATGAATCCAGTGAACTCAAGTGGACATGTTCTGATGTAAATTGAACTAAATGTGTAAGTGAATGTCTAAAAACAGGTTTTAAACTAATTTTGAGCTTATAAACAAGAATAAGCTCAAATGAGCTTATTAGAGCTTATTGAAATGAAAACAGCTTAAACTTGAAAAGTAAAACAATTGAAACTTAAACACTGAATCTTATTACTCAAAGCAATGAAGTACAAGCTGAAAGTTAAATGGTACAAATGCTTAAAGCTGAATTTAAAAAGCTTAAAAGAAAATTGCTTAAAATTACGAAAAATTACAAACTAAAAAAAATAAAACTTGCTTCTAAAGCTTCTGTCTTCTTCTCTTTTATAGGCTGCTTATGTGTGTTTCTTTGGTGAGAGTAAACACCAAAATGTATGTTTGTGCTTCTTTTCTTCAATCATAGCCGTCCCTTTTGCTCGAAAAATGGTGGTGAGATTAAGCCAACATGGCATACTTATGGTTCTAGGGATAGTGGAGGAGGAGGGGTGAGTTTGTTCATGGGGTTTTTGAGGTGCAGGGTAAAAGGGTTGAGGGTGAACCCGTGAGTTGGTTTGTGGGGAAAAAGGGCGGGAAAATTTGGTATGAAAAGTGACAGGGTAAAAGGATTTTGGAGTTGGCAGGGTTGGTCCTCCATGGTGTTGTGTCTTGTTGCACAATTCGTCCTTGTGGTTTAAAACTTTTGGGGACTTGGCAAAACAAGTCCCCAAGAGTTGTATAACTAGTTGCAACTCTCGTCCCTTTGTGTACAATTAGGGAGATGGCAGTTTGCCCACCACTTGTTATTGGAGTATTTGCAAAACACCCTGTCTTTCTTTGTCCTTTTTTCTCTTATAAATATAAGTTTAAGGGTTTGGCATTTTCAACCCTTAAACTTATATTTCTTGATTTGTTGACTTTTTGCTTCGGGGTTGACTGACTTTGAACCATTGACTTTTCTGTTGACTTTTTGATTGATTGACTTTCCGCTTTGATTTGGCTTTGTCTTTCACTCTTTCCATCCGAATCCGTTTTGTCCGTTTTGGCTTGTTTTCGTCTTTTTTTAGTTATCCTTCCTGACAAACAATTAGCAAAACAAGCATAATATTTGCATTTTAAGTCCGTTTTTTTGGTTAATTTACTTGTTATTTAAGTAAAAGGTATGTTATTTTAAGCACATACCAAAATCCCCATACTAAGGTATTTGCCGTGTCCTCTACGCAATGCGATGAAGTAAGCATTTACGAAAACTAAGAATCTCATCTCCCTCGACAATAACTTTGAAAAGTAGCAAGTGTTTGTCAAGAGAAACTAAAGAATCAAAAGCTTCACCAGTCCGTTTCACCCTTTTTTTATTCATACACAACTATACCTAATAATTTTTGGATTTTTTTTTCTTTTCGTCACTACTGTTTGACTTCCTTGAATTTTATCCAACATTTGGGACATAGAATGAGAACACCATTAGAATAATTTTTTAATTAAAAATTTTTTTTCTACGGATGTCCTGACGGATAAATTCATCGTCCCCGATTTTTCACTAGTTCCAAACCAAGCAATTAAAAAGACATTGTCAATAAAATCGTAAATGCAATTAACTCAGTACTTAGACTTTGAACTTTTTAACTCCCCACATATTATATGAATTAAATGTGTGTACTCAAATCAACATCAACCATAGATCAACTTATTTCCATAGTCGTGATTCAAGATGAATCATGACTCAAAGCAACAACTTATTAGGACCTTGTAACTTGATTTTAAAGAACGAAATTTTAACTGTAGAACTTTTTGCAACATCTTCATCATTATAATCATAAGTTCTTAAAGCTAGGAATGCGTTGCTTAGTTTGAACACCTACCTAGGCCTCGCTCCCTAGTAGGATATCACAACCAACGACCGATGTTCTTAGTTTGAAAACCCACCCCGTTGCTAGCGTAGTGGGAAATCACAACAACACCTTCTTCCTAATATGGCTAAGGATTTGTGTCTTAGTTTGAACCCTCACCTAGACCTCGCTTCCTGGTGAGATATCACAACACACCAAATCCCTAGAAGTAAAGATGTCTTAGTTTGAACCCCCACCTCGTGGTTAACGGAGTGGGATATCACGACACATCTTTTACTTGCTCCATATAATCAAATGTATGCTTCATTGGCATAATTTCAATATTCATGCGTTTTTGCATTCATACTTCATTCATGCTTCTTTGGCATTTTAACTTTCGAATTATTTAAGAACAGAAAAATCTCGCTTTAAAGAATCAAGATACAAATTTGAAGCTTTTTCTAAAAACATTGATTGACTTAGTTGAACTGAATTGAGTACGTATGATTAGGTGGATTAAGAGCTAATGGGAGAAAAAGCCACAAGTTACTCATATAAGTTTTTGTCCAGCACATAAACTTATATTTAACTCTATCACTTCTTGTTCTTCACCTTATTAAAATCCGAAGCAATCGAATTCGTGAAAGCTTAGCCTACAAGTGGTAAGTTGAGGAACTAGCTAGGGCTCAACACGCCCGATCGAGTCAAAAATTATTCTCATTCTACCCATTAGGAAAGTCAAAACTGTGACAAAACACTTATTTTATTTTTGAAAATTTTTTAAATTTTTCATTTTTTTGGTATTTTTGCAAAAATTTGGTGGTAAAACGGGATTACGTGATAACAACGACTGCAGGCAAAAATCAAATCGAAGATCCCCCCCCCCCCCATACTAGAACTAAACATCGTCCTCGATGTTTCAAAGGGGTTCCTACGTAAATCTAAGGCCGTTTATGAAGTGTGCCAAAAGATAAAACGTTAGTCGATTAGATTTGGATACTGGATTCCCAAAATGAAGCTGAGGATGTGAAACTCATGTGGATACTGCAAGCACGAGAGTCTTCACAATCCGGGAAATCCTGGACATACAATACAAAGCACACAAAACATGGACAAAACACGGGTAATGGAAAATGTAAGCCTTCACACAACACAAAACACTTATTAGCATAAAGAAAGAAGATAGACTGGATAAGCATGGGTTGCCTCCCACGAAGCGCCTTGTTTTTGTTAACCGAGTCACAAGCTCGACTCGACCCCGAATTCATTGGTCCATGGGGAAGCAAGTGGAAGGTAAAATCATCATCGGACTTTCATTCAAGTGGTTTGGGTAAACGTTGAATTTCATGAAAGTTCCACTCCGATGAGATACATCCGGCATAAAAGAATGATACATTGAAATGCCGGGATCAAAAATGGTATCTTCATTCCTGGTGGAGAGAAGATATGGTGGAGCAACTGGATACGTGAGAAATGGAAGAAAGATCCATACAATATAAGCGAAGAGAGGTTCACTTAAAAGTATGAAATCCGTATCCAGGGTGATGGATTGGGTTAAAAAACATTAGGCACATGAACTCTTGGTTCTCTTGTTGGGAAAATATCATTCACCACATCCATAGTAAAGAATAGCCCGGGCGAGGGCTCAATCTTAAAGCAGAATTGATATTAACACCGTGGAGATATGATGTGAGGCAAGTTCATCGCGAACTCCTCATGATAAAAGACACTCCTATCGGCAGGAGGAAACTGATCATTCAAAGAATCAAAGATAAACGAATCATATTGAGAAAAAATCATACATGAGTAGTGGTACTGCCACAAACTCTTCTCTTTAAAATGATCGTTATCAACGTAGAAAGCTTTAAATAAGGGAAAGATAACTCAGAATGAGTAGTTGGGACTGCCACTACTATCTCTACCAGATTAAAGCGGAAGTTTACAGATTAGGGAATAAATTATCACGGTGTTAGTCTCCCCAAGAAAAGTTAGGAAATGAAAAGGTAAGACTTGATCACAACTTCGGAAGATGGATTGGGATATCTCTTTAATGAACGAACTTAGCATAAGAAGATTGACATTCAACAATTATTCACGAAGGATATCGGCTTTGATTGTTAAAAGAATTCATCATCATCCTTCCAACTTCCAGATCATCAATCTATCCACACCTCTAACGACGATCTCAACAATCGGAGATGAGGCATCGACTAGAATTATATGGCGATGTCTCATACGAATCGTCATCCACTTGACGTAGAATCATCGTTGTAAACGATTGATAGTCTCAGAATGATCTTTGAAAAGCATTCAAAGATGTAGGATGTTACAACTTGGCACAACACACACATTGACAGGAATACCCTCAGACTCACTTGGGATTGGGACAAGGTTCTCAACACTAGACTTTATGAATTCTCCGATTCCGTTTCGTCAATAGTGTCAAGATGCTGCGTACCCCCATACTAAAGTAGTTACTCGTTCCTCGATTGTTAAAACGGGTGTGAATGCAATGGTATTGTCTTCGTCATTCATCGAAGCAAATGGAATCTTCCAAGATCATCTTTAGCCGCTTGATCTTCCGGCGATATCACTATTTCTTCTTCCTTCTTTGTATAACTTATCATCAAATCACGAAAAGTTGTCATATTGTACCATAAGCCTAATTGAAGAATTGAGAAAGCTCATTTTGGGAATTGAAGATTGGTGATCGACGTATTCATGCGGGGTTGAAATTGGTCAAAACCAAAAGAGTTATGAACAAGCAAGAAATTTCTCATGAATAAATGTCTTCATACATGGATGACATTTGAAGGTTCATGAGGTCCCCCGCAAATTTTCACAACAAAGGTATTGTTGATGGAAAACTCAGTGAGGTTTGTGGAAAAATAATCCAAGTATATGATTGAAAACACATGTCATGATCGTATGACAAACGGACTTGAGGTGGACAATCGTAACTGTAATTAAATCGTTCCCACATAACTCAAGAGAGTATGGAACGTATTGTGGTTGTAGGAGGATGGTTAGCAACACTTGGAGGAATCGTTAGAAGAGTAAGGAATAGAAACATGATTGTGTCCATTTCCAACTTACAAAAAAACAACTCCATCTAATCATTGCAACAACACTTTGGCATTTGCCAAGTAGAATTGTTGTTGCAACTTTGCAAGTTTTGTAGGGCTGCATTCAATGTTTGATTTTTGCATGTTCCAGGATTAGAGATAATCGGAACTCTCGGAGGGCAATAGATAACCGTCGAATGAGCACCTTTCCCACAAGAACTTACGACTCATTGTCGTACAAAAGATTCCATCTAACGAATCACCTCACCGTACAACAATGGTCAATGTGTGGAAGGACTTGGTGAGGAATTTTTCAACCGGGGTCTTGATTAGAGCAACGATTGTCTCTCGAGAGCATTAACAACGCTTGGTATTGTCGTCGGATGACTCGAAGTGTTCTTGGAAGTCTTGAAGGACTTCCTCGAAATTTTGATGCGTTAAGTCTTTTGTAGTAAGAACATCTTGACAATGATAACCATGAATTGGGGTCTCCCACAATTGAGACAAAAATTTTCAATTTAAAGGATCGTTGAGACGATCGGGTAATTGGAACAAGATCTGTCTCAACTCCTTTCGAACACCACAGTTTGAAAGTGTACAAACTCCACAAGACGAGCATTTTTGTTTTTTAATCGCTAAATGGATTCAAACGATAGATCGAATGACGTCATAAGAATTAAACATGAAGATGGATAAGAAAAGAATTAATTGATATGAAGAAAAAGAAGATTATTTTTGGTTTCATTAATTCACAATTTATTTTAACAGGACAAAAATAAGACATCTTAACCTGATAATCTACTTACTTACACGTAGCTCTCAAAAAAAAAACTCACAGTGCGCGGAGGAGTAGGATACTCGAAGCTTATTTCTCCTTTCGGGTCGTAGTTCCTAGGAACAACCCTCCTTATACCCACTTTATAGTTTGTTTAATTTTCAAGGTGAGCCGTACGTCGTAAGAGACACAAAAGGCAAGTTTTTAAATCTTTTTGTTCTAATGGAACCAACAAGTTTCACCGGAAGTTAATATGAGAATACCATGCATTGAGAATATTATATTTTGGTATTTTACCAATTTGTGAATTTTTTTTTTTTTTTTTTTATGGACAATGTTTTTATATTTTTGGTTTTTTTTTTTTTTTTTTATATGATAATTATAATAAAAGAAATTAAAAATATTTTTTTTTTTTATTTTTTATATTTTTATAATAAAAGAAAATATTCACATTTTTCAAAACACAATTGATCAACTTAAACGATAAACGGTGTGCACAGCCTCCCCGCAGGCGCGCCAAAAATTGACTGGCTGGATTCACACCGTAAATATATATAAATATATAAGACAAAATATGAAATATAAAATTAAGTGTACAAACCCCGCAATCAATGAAACCGAGAAGTAGTATAGAGTGTTCCCGGGTCGTTTATCCCCAACGAGGCTGGAATGGACAATCGATACAGTCGAAGATTTGAGTTTGAAAGAAGGAATTGGTTTGGGAAGTTGAAAAAGTCAAATTAGATAATAACGGACTAAAACGTTTAAGAAAAACCTAGAAATTATGAAATTAAACTAGAAAACGAAGGCCCGAATCCGAACAAAAGGGGAAAACCTAAATCTTTAAAAATAAGCCTACGAAGAAATTTTTGCTTCTAAAGAACACTAGGATCAAATAACGAAGAATGAAAAAGACTAGACCGAAAACGGAGTTCGTTTGACCCAAAAACGAGTCAAAACAAAATCCCGTACCCGGACCCGTTCTTTAAAAGAGGGAAAGTTATAAAAATGACCCTACGAAAAATTTTATATTTTTCCTACAAACTAGATGACAAAAGAAAATTTTCTAAAAAAAACAAAATATTTTTTTGATAATTTTTGTATTTTTTATGAATTAAATAAACTTTTAACTAAATTAAATTATAAAAAATATTAAACGATTACTAAAAATTCTGAAAAATTTACAAAAATTACTTTACTATATAAAGTTCCTACGAAAATTAAGAAACAAAAATTAGCTTATGCAATAAGCCGAATAAGCTATTCACCAGCTTAAAAGCATGTACAGCTCAAATGTACAAAGTACCAAATGCCTGGTCTTACGACAAAGACCCAAGGTCGCAGTGGTAATAAAGTTTGTAAAAGTGGTTATGTTATCGCTTGGTCCCGGGTTCGAGTCTTGCTCACCCGGGCCAAGTGTCTTCCCCCTTTATTTCAAAGAAGAAGGCATTGAACATCAGACTTCCACTCCTCGAACACCTGAACAGAACGGCGTTGTCGAAAGACGGAACCGCACTCTTGTTGAGGCTGCTCGAACAATGCTCTCAGCTTCTAAGCTTCCATTATCATTTTGGGCTGAAGCAGTTGCAACCGCATGCTATACTCAGAACAGATCAATCATCATATCGACTCATGGAAAGACGGTGTATCACATCATTAATGACAGGAAACCTTCAATAAAACATCTTCACATCTTTGGTTGCATTTGTTACATAACTAGAGATGGGGAAAATTTGGATAAGATGAAAGAAAAAGGGGATCCATGTGTCATGGTAGGATATTCTACTCAGTCGAAGGGATATCGTGTTTACAACAAGAGAACACACTTAATAGTTGAGTCCATTCATATCAAGTTTGATGAAATCAAAGAAATGATGTCTGATCACAATAGTTCAGACCTCGCACCACAACGACAAGAGATGTCTGTTGAAAATGTCTATTCAGGCCTCGTTCCTCAAAGACAAAAGGCGTCAGATTATGACAAATCTGACCCCGTGCCCCCAAGACAAAATGTTGTTCCTCCAACAGGAAAGACAGATTTGTCGCAACAAGGGTTGGAATTTCTCTTCAGTCCTTTACTTGAAGAATATTACAATCCAGCACACGGTCAAGCTAAGGAAAACAAATCAAGCACCGAAGGCACAATTTCAAGAAGATGAATATATCTATCCTTTTAATACACGGTACAAGAATTGGTGAGTCCTTCCTCACGCAACATTCAAAATACCGATGTTGCATTCATTCAACCACAAAGTCATGTTACCGATGGACCAGGAAGATCAGCCATTAGAAACAGTTCATGGAAATCCAACCATGACAGTTTCACACAAGACACAGCTTGGCCCAATCCAGAAAATGTGTATTATTCGCGCTCACCTTGAGTATTGTTGAACCGACAGAACATTAAGGAGGCAAATGCTGATTCTAGCATGGAGCAAAGCAATGCAGATGAACTTCATCAGTCGACAACTAAAGCTGGGAACTAGGTTAACAAACCATTTGAAAAGATGAATATAAAGCTAAAGTGGTTGATGGAAGAACAAGAAAATGAAATCAGAACTGTAATTCGCAACAAAGCTGACTGTGTAGCTAAAGTTATGCTCATGAAGAGGGTATTGATTTTGAAGAATCTTATGCACCAATCGCTCGCTTGGAAGCTGTTCAGATTTTCGTTGCCTACGCTGTACACAAATCATTTCCTATCTATCATATGGACGTTCAAAACGGGTTTTCTTAATGGTCCACTGAAGGAGGAGGTTTATGTTGCTCAGCCAGAAGGGTTCGTTGATACCGGATCATCCAGAAAAGTCTACTTCGAAGGAATAGCTTTGTATGATTAAAACAAGCTCCAAGAGCCTGGTATGATGAACTTTCCAACTTCCTGATGTCCAAAGCTTTCTAAAGTACAATTGACCCAACTTTATCAAGATAAAATAACGGGAGGATATTCAACCAGGGCAGATTTTACTTGAATGACATAATTTTTGGGTCTACAAACCCTAAATATTCAAAAAGATTTGAAAAGTTAATGCATAGTAGATTTGAAATGTCCTTAATGGGGGAGATGAAGTTCTTTTTAGGACTACAGATCCACCAGTCCCCAAAAGTATTTTTTATCACTCAGGCCAAGTACAACTTGAGAAATTCTGAAAAACATAATATGGACAACTGCCACTCCATATGGTACACCATATGGCACAAATCCAGAAGGGGGTGAAAAAAAAACAAACTAGATGTAGATTTAGTGGAGAACCCTAACCACTCTAATTATCATAGTAAAATCGGTCACTCATGTACTTGACATCTAAAAGAACCAGACTTATGCAAGCATATGCATTGTGCAGTCGTTGTTATGCACGACCACACAAAAAGCACCTCAATAAGGTTAAAAGAATATTTAAATACCTAAAGGGTACCATCAACATGGGACTCTGGTATCCAAAGGATTCTGGCTTTGAACTAACAGCATTTTCAGACGCTGATCATGTCGGATGCCCTTGATACCTCAAAAAGCACTTCTGAGGGATCTAGTTTCCTTGGTGATAACCTAGTAAGTTGGATGCAAAGAAACAATACTGCACGCAATGTCTTCAGCAGAGGTAGAAGTACGTGGCGATATCTGCAAGTTGTGCTCAAGAATGTGAATTATGACACAGCTTTAAATATATGGCTTCAACTACAAACAAAATAACCGTGTTCTTTGACTCGTCATCCACCAAGCATTTTAATGCAACCCTGTACAACAGTCGCGACAAAGCACATCCATACTCGGTAATCATTTCCTAAAGGAACAGTTGAAGAATGGTATAATGAACTATATTTTGGCAGAAACTGAATACCAATTAGCTGACATGTTACGAAAGCCCTTCCCGGAGATGTTAAAGTATCGTGTCAAAGGATGCATGAGATGTTTGACTCCAGCTGATCTGGAGGTTCTGACAAATGAGACTGCTTGATATCATCATCAAACATCACCATGTACATATTTTTGAGAAAAGCAAAATACAAAAATATAAAACTTCAAAAAGAAAATACAAAATCAAAAAATCAAAAAATTTCCAAAAAGATTCTTCTCGACATGTCTCTTGGAATCGATAACATTTACGTGCTTAGAAATGTCGATTAACATTGACACGGGTGTGTAAATGAAGTTCGAGCGAGAGTTGCAAATAGTTTCAAAACATGTCATTTCTAATTTTCTAAATGGCTTATGTGCAAATATCAGTACATAACCCGGACTTCAAATAAAGGAAGGTTTATAACTTATCCTCACAACGAGAAAATTAACGTTTCTCGGTCTTGAGTTGTTCTTACAAGACATTCAATGTTTTTAGCTCAAGAAAAAGGATAGTGTACGTTTCAGTGCGCTTACCCTTACCGTTAGAAGAGAAGTCCTCTAACATTTGGTTTTTCAAAAAGTTGAACACAATTTTTCAAGAATTTCTCGATGACAATTCATAATCTTTCAAAATTGTGTGTTCAACACTCCAACCCTCACAATGTTTTCAAAAGACAACAATTTTTCAATTGGTCCTATTTTTGAGGGGGAGTTTTTCGAAAAACAAAGTTTTAATGTTCTTGGATACATCAACAACGACAATTCTTATGTATTCAAAACATTATCAAAATGTTCCAAACCATTCATGTTGATAATATTTTCTCCCACAGAATTTTTCAAGACATATTTTAATCACAAGGTATTTCAAAAACTAAGTGTTTATTATTTAAAATAAGGGGAGAAAATGTAATTAAAATATGATCTATTCGACTCAATGTGCTGAAAAGTAAGAAAAGGTTTTATGGTTCGATCTTATACCCAACAACATCTTAATTCAGACGATCGAAGTCATAAGGTGTAGTTAGATAATCTATGATCCAACCAGAACCGAGGATCTACACCAAGGATAATCCAAAAGTTAGAATCATAAGCACATTTAGGTATGATTGGAGATGAATGTATATGGGAATAATGCCGACTAAGATTGAGCTAACACTAGAACAATCACAACAAGGTGTTAGTAATGACGTCTTGGTAAGCATTGAAGGCGTTGAAGAATGAAAAAGAAATGTATGGATAAAGGGTCTAAAGAAAGAAGCCCTCCACACAACTTAAGAAAAAAAAAAAATGGGGAAAAAAGAAAAACCGATCAATACAATATGCTTCCAAAATCACAATGTGAATGCTGAATTGAAAAACAACAACATGGACCCAGTGATGCAATGCACACCCTGCCCAGTCATTCTGTTTCTCTCAACAGAAACTTGTCTCATTTGTCATGGAGATACACATGTTATCTATTGACATCTCATTCCGAGATCGTTGATATTGAATAGGTGGCAATCTGCTCAAGCCTCCGAGTACTAAAACCAAAATGCACTAATCGAGTCTAGAGCCAAGAGATCAATAAAAATCTCGTTAGGACACATTCCATTTCAAACACTTGTTGAACATCATCAAGTTCACAAGCTGTTAACAAGAGTCCTACGCAATATCCTTGTGATATTTGCCAGAACATCCGAGTGATACTATAAGTATTCACAATGAAGATGGAAATCCTGCTTGAGTCAGCATCAAACAAGCTCTTGGTAGGTGACTTGCGAGATTCTATATGAATCAAACTTGTGACAACTGGATATCGATTTGGTCCAGTAAATGAATTGACGGTTGATGAATTTTGATAAAAGATTAAAACTCCCGATGTGTTACAAAAACGCTTTTACAAGTAATACGTCGATTGATTTTCAAATCAATTTTCTCGATTATCACTAACGTAAACCTGCAGGTTAAAACGGTGGTGACGGTATCCCAATCAACCAAAGTTGATTCATTACCACATATTCATGCTCATTCTACAAAGACAAACTATCAAGAAAGCTCAAGATTTAAAGACAAAGACTTCCGCTAACTCTGATTTGAAGCTTTCAAGATAATGCAAAAGTATGAGCATGTTGGTCAAAGACACAAGATCGCAAGATGGTAAAGACGATAAATACAATGACAAGGGCTCAAAGTCTAGATCGCAAAGCATGAAGGAACAAACCTACAACAAAGAACAAAGAAAAAGACCAAGACCACATGAGCTTGACAACAAAAGCAATCTCATTGATCTCATGAAGGAGTGTCTTCAATGAACTCACTTCGAGGGAGATTGTTAGCCTCAAAATATTGAGCCGAACAGGAAGTTCGTTCATTACGTGTACGAGTCTTGGTCATTTAATTAGTTAATGTTGTAATAGTATAATATCGGGAATCGGGCTTGATAGTTAATCTAATATTGTTAATAGTTTCGGTTTAATCCCAAACAAAAACCTAGCCGGCCCTATTAAATTGCCCGGCTCATTTAACGCACGGTATAATAAACTCTTCAATTTTAAAAAAGTAATTTTAAAATAATAAATCTTTTCCTTTTCCAAAACTCTCTCATCTCTCTCTCTCTTCTTTCTCTCTCTAAAACAACTCACCTCCTTTCTCTTTTCTAAATCAAATTCGTGTATGATATATATGTTATGAAGTGATTACGGGATCCTACACTATCCCCCATAAGTAAATCGACCCGCTGCGAGTCCATATCGACTCGCTATGATATACAAGACCTACTATCCTAAGCATCCTCTAGTAAAGCATACAGGTCCTGTGTATCATGCTCATGGAGCTCAGCAAGCTCTGTGACCCTAGTATTGACCTTTCCCATGGTCATAGGTGCTATCTTTGGAACTGCCTCTGCCGGATCTACCCAAGTATCCCTAATCTCGTACCCAACATCTCTGATCCCCTATCGCCTCTCTTCAGCATCTACCGTGCTAACAAATCCATAATCTAGCAGTAGAACTCTCTGCGATCTCATATCTGGAGCCTATAGTGGATAAATACAACCTCTTGCGGGGAGGCTGCTCAGACTCAGGAATATCATCCCTACGGTCAACAGGTGGTGGTATGTATAGAGATGGTGGTAGTGGTGGTAGTGGAGGTGGTGGTAATGCGGCAGTGACTGCATCAATGAGAGCTTGAGTAGATGCTATCCTGAGTGTTTGGATTTGGGTTGGACACCTAGATGATGGTGGTAAAGGTGGTGAATGTGCATGTGGGGCCATGCACCTAGCAAGGTGCTCCCCTGCAGAGGGTGGTGATAGTAAGATATGTGGTGATGGTGATGGAGTAGTCATGGTCAGAAATCTCTCGATCTCTGCCTCTGTGAAGGGATAGGAAGTCTGGGGCCGGACGGTAATCCTACTTCCAAAGTAATGTCAGCGGGAGGGTGGTGGTATAACAGGCTCTGTTCCCTCAGGTGGGAAAACAGGCTCATCAACAGGTACAACAATAGCAGAGTCGGCCGGAGCTAAGTGCTCCTCCTCCTCCTCCTCCTCGTCCTTATCATCCTCATCCTCATCATTGGCGTCATCCCTAGATGAATCGCCGTCATCATCATCTCCATCATCTCCACCGTCCATAGGATAGTCAACCGGACCATCCTCTGTCTCATCATCCTCGTACTCCTCTGGATCCTCCTCGGGATCCGACTCAGTAACATATCCGGGTGACTCGGCAGTAGGTGAATCAATAGGAGGTAATGGCTGCTCCTCAGCCGGAAACTCATGGTCATCCTCCAATGGTATATACTCAGGGTATATAGGCTCTGGCACGTAGTCAGGATCATGTGCCTGTACGAACATAGGCTCACGCTCATCCTCGTCCTGAGGAACTGGTGGTGTCTGTGGATCCTCTGGGCCTGGTATGTAATCCGGTGATGGTGGGGCTACTGGCTGTATCGGGAGTCCGTCGTATCCTAGTACGATGACCCGTGGAATGCCTCCCTCTGATACCTCCTCATCATCGGCTCCCCAGAAGGCTCTGCCGGGCTCAGAGTCGGTGTAAACGGAAGTGTAGGTAACAGCAGATGTCGCAGAAGACATGATTACTGCAAAAAGCAAAATAACTTATATAAGTATTACTTATAGGAAGGATCGATATAATATGTCTGTAAGCTTTAATAATAAAGATCTTATAGTAATATACGTAATATCATTTATATACACGTATATCAATCATGTAAGCACTTAGTACCCTACTAATGCTAAAGCAATGCATGTCATGTAAGCATATACGCGCTAGATGTAAACAAGTAATGCATGTATGTCTCGCAAATCCATTTGTGAAAACAGTTTTGAAAATGGTTATAGTCCAGACAAAACTTTTGACCTGGTTCTCTATAACCTTGGCTCTGGTACCAATCTGTAACACCCTCAAATCTGAGCACGCAGCGGAATGTTTGAATATCCGAGGGCGTTACATTTATGGATCAATAGCACAAGATTCTGAGAACGACTACTAAATGTGTCGTTTGAAAAATGAAGATACATTGGATTAACAAAATACTTGTTTGTTACATAAGCCCATGGCTTCAAATATGTTTCACAACAAATTATAAATAAAAAAAAGATCCCGGTTATAACAATTTTCCCAAAATGTAATAAGCACCCCAATCTTAAGTGTTACCTCATGCAATTATTTTGACTTCTAATGTATCATCGCACCTCGTGCCTTATTGACCTGAAAAAACATGGTGTAAAACTTCAACATAATGTTGGTGAATTCATGAGGTTTAGTGAAAATCAATAGTAGGACCGCAAATATTTCCAAGTGTATGTTTAGCACACATGCAAACATCATAAAAAGTGTCCACGTTTTCATAAGCTCATGACACTGAAGCACGACAAGTATGAATGCAATAAATGACCATGAATGCCCGTGAATGATGTTTTAACCGAAACATCCCAGTCCCGAAATGGTAAAAGCGTTCGTTATCCCAGGATAGCTAATCACCCGAACAGGGAATGTCAATCCCAAATAATCTATCAAAACATTCTCACTATCACACAAGAATGCAGTTCCCACACAACTATGCAACTAACAGTTCATATAAAGGACTTCAGGGTTATCGCTACATATGCAAACCCCGTGATCGTTGTATAAAATGTACACTTACGACCATTTGTAAAACAAAGCATGTTCTCACGCCCAAAGATGTAAATCTTTAAATAACATTAAACATCGGGGCTATTAACTCACCTTAGCAGGTAGTTCCTCTGAATGATAATAGAATATCCAAGTAGTAACACCCCCAAAAATGAGAGTACGCATCGGAAATATGTTCAGGGGGCGTTACATCATAAATAAAATAGCACAAGATACAAGAGAACGACCTCAAATGTTCCTTTGGTGAAAAGTTAATCTCGTTGATTTCTTTAATTGATATAACAATTGTCCCATAGTTGCATCACAAATGGAAAAGCTTGAAAAAACCAACGAGATTTTGATCATTGGTATGTAAGTAAAAGTCCATAAATAAATCTTGACAATTTTTAGACTCCATTGCACATCAAGTAAGCCAAGCATCTAATTCACCTGAGAAAAACATGCTTAAAAGTGTCAACATTAAAGTTGGTGAGTTCATAGAGTTTTGTAAGTATAAATGTAAATGTTGAAATCCAAAGATTTATAAAGTATGTATGATTATTTCAATCCTTATAATAATCGCCGAAAATGTAAGAGTAAATGCAGAACCAAAAGAGTTTAGTGTTTATTGCTTCGCCGCAATATAATGAAAAGTGTTCAGAAATTAGTAATGTTCAATAAGTGTGTGGATAAGTGAAATCGTTGAATTTCAAAAATGTATGGGACTACTATAACAAATACAGAAACCACATAAATAATATCTACTTTTGCGACTAAGTCATGACACCGAAGCTCGACATATATGTATGCAATTTAATGCACAAAAGGTGCCCGTGTAGATGTTCAAACCCGTAAACATCCAAATTGTTCCGACATGTATGCATTCGTTGTTTCAGTACAGTCGAAACTAGTGAGAGCTACTCACCCGAACAGGGATGTCAATCCCAAATAGATCTATTTATACACTCGCGCTTCCTTAACCGGTCCTCCGGTCAAGAATTTAACAGTTCATTTGAAATGGTCAATGGTTTGGATTATGTTACATAAGGCAAAACACGTAAACAGGAGATGATAACCGAAAACACTTGTGTCCAATAAAAATTAACTGTTGTATTTGTAAATAGCTTTGAGTACTTAAATCCATAAGTAGAAAAGAGTGTGATATAAATCAAGTAATTGAGTTTGTAATGAATTGCAAAATCAAGTATGTAAACCAAGTGTGTAGAATAGTATGTAAAAGATATTGTAAACGAACAGGTAAATAAGTTGTATTGAGCATGTATTCTCCCCCGAGATTTGTAAAGTAAATGTAAAACAAGTGAAAGAGGGGCTATAAACTCACATCGATGTTGAAGAACGATTGGCGAGAATGCGCGTATTAAGCGCCAGACAAAAATGAAAACTGAAACGGCTCGATCAAGAAGTTGCAACTAGTCTTAACGGCTAAGTCTCACTAGCCTAGGGTAATGCGTTTGGGTTTCCCGATGAATTGTTATGTCAACGCGACACGTTGATAAAAGATTTTGATTAATAGTTGTAATAGTTTGGTGGTTGGTTAAATAAATAAATTGAAAATATACGCAAAGTGGGTATATATAATCTTTATATATTACTTTAATGAAAAATATCCCTTAATGATTTCCTACCGAGAATTAATAACAAAGACAATCAATCAAAAGATGATGAAAAGTATAATATACCTTGCAGGTATTATATAATAAGTGTGAATAATTAATTAAACCAATTGGTTTGACAACCATTTAATTAATGAAAAGGCTCTGTACAAAGGTTGACACATGTCTTAAACAGTTATGATTTAATCAAACCATGTTTGTAACATTAAAATCATATAAAATATAAATAAAAGAAATTTTTAAAAAATATATTTCGATCTTCAATCGGGTAGGCGTCTAAAACATTTTCAGTCTCAATGTACAAAATGTATTTACGTTCGTTTGTCAGTGTTATTGTATAGTAATATTTTAATAAATCTTATAATATAACTTTAGTCTCTTTATCGATTTTTAGTAGCAGTTTAGTGTGTAAGTTTTCAAAAATGATATAACGTTTTAGTAAAACATTAACTAAATATATATATATTTTGTTCATGACAATTTCGGTTGTATAATGTTTCCATTTTTCGCAAAACTTAACTTTTTCCCTTAATTTATATAAGTTGCAATCATTGCTTTCCAATATTTTTGCCAATTTCTGCGGTTCCAGTATATATATATAATTTATCAATTTATCAAACCTAAACAAAAAAATAAAATTTACATTTATAATAACCATATAAAACCACCAATTTATATATCCGGTTTTTAATATTTATAAAACCTTGTACATAAAATATCATTAATCAAATTCTTACCAAAACTAACCCTTATTGAAACTGCTCACCCAAACGCGCCCTATTGCTGCCACTATACCAAACGCACCCTATTTTGTTGATTAATTGTTGACTGCACAACCAAACACCCCTTTTGGGTGTCTACAGCCAAACCAAACGCTCCCTTGAAAGCGTTCAGCTAAACCAAACGGATCCCTAAGTAGTTTCTATATCCACCAAACGTACCTGATTCTATTTCCCCGCCAAACAAACCCACCCTTTCGTCGTGTACGACGTAGCCAAACGTACCCTAATGGCATTTTAACCAAACCTACCGCACCCTCGGCTGATTCCCAGCCCACCAAACACACACTCGGGGTGTTTTAACAAAACCAACCGCACCCTTGTGCGGTTTATGAAAGCCGAACGCACCCTTACGGTGTTAAACCACCGGGACAAACACCCTTTGTGGTGTTTTGATAAACCACAACGCACCCTATTTGGTGTTTAAACCCGAAACCAAAACAACGCACCGTTTTTGGTGGCTAAACCACTAAAAACCAAACGCACCCTGCTAATAAACCATACGCACCCTTGCGTTCGGTTGAACCCACACCAAACGCACCTTACGTGGTGGTTTTACAGCGGCTGAGCCGGTTGGTTGTGACGATGGCGGGAGGATGGCGACTGTGGTGAGAAGATGGTGGATGACATTGTTGAGAATGGCAATGACGAGGGTGAAGGTGAGAGAGGTGTGTAGGGTGGGTGGATGATGGCAGCCATGATGCCACGTGATGATAGATGATTTGATTCCGTGGTATGGTGGTGGTTCGCATAAACGAGTGGGCGAAAGCCTGCCGGATCTTAAGAGGAGAGGAGGGGGCTTGAGTTTTAGGGTCATGTATATATGAGCATACCCTAATTAGGGTTCGGTATATAAAATACCCAAAAACTTAAAAAAAATGTTGACAAGTGACCATTATGAGGGGGCTTTCCATGTAATTATAATTAGAGGGATCAATAAGTGTAAATGAATCGTTAAATTAACGGTTTGAGACTCGTTAAGCTAGTTAACGATTTATGCAAGGCAAGAAAAATATACCCATTGCGTTAATAGATAATTTATTCCAGCGAAAATGATTATTAATAAACGACTATTATTTATAAATAATAGAGTTAGGGATAAAGGATACATTTAAATGATTATTATTATTAGTTTCGGGTGCGTGAAGATTAACAAGCGTATTTGAAATAAAATGTTAAATACTTTATTAAATATTTTTATTTTATAAATTGTGATAATTAAATATAAATTTAATTATTTCGGGTCGGTGTGCGTTGTTCTCGTTTCTAAAATTTTGCGATGGTATTTTAGACATTATCACCTGCTTTTTTGGGTATCGAGCAAAACTAAAAAGTTGTCTGAAACGTCGTTTTACATCAAATTGTTTTAGAGTCCGAGTTGTGAAAACGTGGTCTAGCGGGTCGTTTTTGATAAGTCAACTTAGGAATAATATATATATATTTTCTCGCCTTCGAGTCAAATAAGTTTAAAAATGAAATTGTACTCGAGGTATGTAATAGTAAATATGATTTATTATTAAAATATGTTCCGAAAATTTTTACCAGTTACGCGGTAATCGTTTTCATGTGACGATAAAAGATCAAAAGTCAAAAAGTAAAATCGGACCTGAAAAGTCAAAGTTTAAAATAGTCATTTAAAATTCCAAAAATTGCCGGATGTTACAGTACCTACCCCTTAAAGAAATCTCGTCCCGAGATTTAATTTGTGTTAACCGTTTGTGTGACCAAGAAAAAATCTAAGATTTAATAAACCAGTTCTAAACAAGACGCTGATACTTTATTCAGCAAAATTTGATGTTTCGACACTTCTCCATATACCAAAAATTTTGACTAGGTTTGACCTGGATATTTAATCCATCCAAATGGGTACCTCAAAAATATCATTACAGATCTTATGATTGATAACCGCGTTATAAAAAAAAGTCTCTTAATAGTGAAAGCATCGAAGGAGGAAGTGTGGTCGCGCGAGTAGGTTTGTATACAGTTTTAAATGTTCCAGGACGGAGTCTCGTTTCTGATATCTGTAATGTTCGATGCTTAATAACGGACGAGGCTAATGTATGTAAGTATCCAACTTATTTGGTAGTACCAGGATGTACCGCGACCTAAGTCTTTGTAGCTGAGTGCCCGAAATGGGTGCGACATGTTATCGACTATCTCTCTCGTCGTAGGTTGTATCTCTAATTCAATGGGGATTGCATTACCTATTGGAAAGTGGTACCAGTTGGGACCGCTCCAGGACCCAACAACGGCAACCATAACGACAATAACTATAACAAATGATGATAGGATACATAGAGTGAGAACACTTCGAGAAACAATATCTCTAGAATTAAGTTCGACTAAATAAGGAGTAGCTCGGGAAGATCTTAAGCATAGACATCGGCATATGGTAACTCAGTCCTTTTAGTTCGAGGATAAATCAACTCCATTAGTTTCAAGTGTGTAGACAAGTCTGGTATTCCACGAACATTCGTGAACGCGAGGATAACACGGCAAAATTAATAACTTAATAATGTGATAAGGAAGCTCAAGCGAGGCCTTAAGAATCTGCTTGAAGTATAAGTCACGATTGAGTCTCTAGACCTTTTAACGGATTCTGGTGATTAATCGATTTCGAGGTACATACCGTGTCAAATCGATAACCAATAAGCCCACTCATTTATAAATTTTTATTACCTAAGAAGCGAACACATATAATGTAAGTAAGAAAGATAAACTTAATGGTACGGCTGATTTATAACTTCATTCTTTAACTAAGAGGCGTCCCAATCCTTTTAAATAAACCAGATAATAAATCACCAACTTAATAATTCTCGGTGCAATACGCTTACTCTCATACCTTCAAGGTGGAATGACATGACGATGTAAGGTCTAATGAGAAGGGACCAGTGGTTCCAAACACGTCTTCGGATGCGGGGATTAAAACTACCCAAAAATATCGACCACGATGTTCAAGATAGGCAATGAGACACTGGTTAGGTAAACCCAGCGTAAAAGTGCTTGATGAACCCGTTGAAATACCATAGCAATTATCATATAAATCCTCCTAATAACAAGTCCCGCCATACAAGAGACTTGTAATACTTAATTTAGTACATAATCCCAGTAAACATGAACTGTGACAGGTTATGTTAACATAGCATATTATCTAATCAATCCTCATATTACAAAGTCCCGCCCATACAAGACGTGTAATACGTAGATTCATACATGAATTTCTATGTAAACACAATTAATGACCGGTCTTCGGTAATACCATAAAAGAATAAAGCTATGAAGAAAATTATTATCCATATATGAGACCATTGTTTAACTCCAATGTCTAGAACGAAATGGGACCATTGGCAACTCACAAAGTCAAAGAGTAAGAAGAACCATTGTTTAACTCACAATTCTGAGGTATAATTGAACCAATTGTGCAACCACAACAATGTCTTAAGAAATGCTCTGGTATTTATATAAATAACTCTTATATAAATAAACGTGCGATATACGCAAAAGATGTAAGCATATATATTACATATATGTATGTCACATAAGCACTTAATGCAGCACGTAATGTAAGCACATAAGCAAGTAACGTGTATGCACATGAAAATGTTTGATGTGATGCAATGTTTGTGAAAACGGTTATAGTCTAGGGGTAAAAATTTCAACCTTAGTTCTCTATAACCTTGGCTCACTCTGATACCAATCAGTAACACCCCCAAAAATGTTTCGCAGCGAAAATATTTCAGGTTTGCGATACTTCATAAAAACAAAATCACAAAATACAATAGAACGACCCTAATGTGTCGTTTGAAAAGAATCTCGTTGATATTCTTATGAAATTGATATAACAATTTTGTCCATGAGTTGCCATCACAATGAAAGCTAGAAAATAATCCAACGAGCTTTGATCATTTGTATGTAAGTAGAAGTCCATAAATGAAATCTGTGTCAATTTTTAGGACATCCATTGGCACATCAAGTAAGCCAAAGCATCTAATTTCACCTGAGAAAAACATGCTTAAAAGTGTCAACATTAAAGATTTGGTGAGTATCATAGAGTTGTTGTAAGTTATCAATGTAAAAGTAGAAATCCAAAGATCTATAAAGAAGTGTATGATTTATTTCAAACCTTTATAATAATGCCAAAAATGTAAGAGTAAATGCTAAACCAAAAGATTTAGTGTTTATTCTTTCAGCCGCAATATAATGAAAAGTGTTTTCAGAAAATAGTAATGTTCAATAAGTAGTGTGAACAGAGAAAACGTTGAGTTCCAAAAATGTATGGGTCTACTAAAACCAATATCAGAAACACATAAATAAAATCTACTGTTGCGGTAAAGCTCATGACAACCGAAGCTCGACATAAATGTATGCAATTTAAAGCACAAGAGGTGCCCATAAGAAGATGTTCAAACCCGTAAACATCAAATTGTACCGACATGTATGCATTCTTTGTTCAGTACAGTCGAAACTATGAGAGCTACTCACCCAAACAGGGATGTCATCCCAATAGATCTATTTAAAACACTTCCCGCGCATCCTTAACCTGTCCTCGTCAAGAATTTAACATTCAAGAATAATGGGCAATGGGGGATTTATGTTACTTTAGGCAAACCTAAACAGGAGAAGAAAACCAAAACACTTGTATAACAACCCAACACAAAATTTTCTTAAATGTAAATATCCATCTATTAAGTTAGATGATGTACAATCTATCAGTTTATATATGAACTCACCTTTTTCAAGGAAATTTTTCGCGCTTTATTACATTACATTACTTGTCCAATAACTCAATATGCAATATAACCTGCATACCATTTAGTTAACGACTCGACAACCTACGTATGGCAATCCTATCTTCAAAAATGTCAAGACAACATCATAACATATCAATATCAATATTAAAATATATTACTATAAGGTAATCACTTCTAAAAAGGGTACCATTTTGCAACATCATATCAAACGGCCTTAAACCTTTTATCGTGAGCCCTAAACCTAACCTTCATGAAAAGTTACCCCTAAAGAGAATGTACAAGCTACTAAAGTATATGAACAGGTAAGTTTGATATCTCATTTAAACATAAAAACTCTACAAGTCAAAGTACAACTATCTAAAAGCTCCAATGTACAAGTCATTAAGCTTGATTTAATAAAATAGCCGTTCTACCACCCCGAATTTCATTCTAAAATTTCTTCACCACCACTTAAGCAAGATAAAAACTCATAATTCCAATGAAAAACCCTAAATATTCTATTCAAAAGCTTCATAACATCTTTTTTACACTCAAACCCTAATCAACGTAAATCCTAAAACCCTAAAACCGAACTAGTTTCTAAACTGTGACCTGTTTCTTGACTTTTATCCATTGTAAACCCAAGCCAACACTTAATTAAGTTGTAATAACTTATTTTACAATCATATCAATCCTATTCAATCATTATTTCATCATTATTTCATCATTTTACTTCACTTGTAAGTAAAACATATCCTAGAAACCCAAAAATGTACCTAACTGGTTCATTAACCCTTTACTTGTTTTAAACAATTTTAAATCCAATGACCAACCAATGGCCATAATAAACTCATAAAATGAGTTTACAAATCATATCTACCATTAACATGGCAATGTACAAGAAATCAAGCCAGAAAACCTTAACGAATCCAGAAAAAACCCTAATTAAGCACTAATTGTAACTTTTTACCCGTTTCCCCTCAATTTCAACCATTATAACTTAAACTAACGACCAAACTTCATTAATAAGACTTAAAATATAACCCTTAGGATTTGTATTCCATCATTCCTAATCAAGAGTATGCAAAATATAAGCCAAGAAAGTCAAGAAAACCCTAAATGAGCCCTAGTTGAACCCGTACTCCCATTTCTTCAATTCTAATCCTAATATGATTTTATTTTTTTTATTTGGTTTTTTATTTTTTTTAACCCAAACGAATTGCAAATCTTGCCTAATTACTTTAAACCCAGACCTTAAAAACCAATTTCCATCATCCTTAATCAATTTATAACACAATGTAACCTTGATTAAAACATTTGAAGAACCCGTTCGAACCCAAAATACGACAGTTTTTACTCTATGACCATTTTGACGCCCTCTAAATTGCTACCAAGAAAAAAATAACCATTTGAAACCTCTCTAGAATCATAGTTAGCACCTTATGCACCTACTCAATTCTTATCCATTTGTCAAAAATCAAAAGCACATGGCCTTCTTTTGCTCCATTTCAGCCGTGGCAACAAAGGATGAAGCCACATCCTTCAACCTAGTTTCCTAGACCTCCTGACTTCATTTTCTATCTTATACACCTCCCTAACTAGACCCTCTATGTGTCAATACCAGATCATAACCCTTGCTTACTCCTTACTACTTCAAATGGGTATAAATAGGAGCATAATGTCCTCCATTTTTTTCTCAGCCCCCACTTCCTCCACTATAACCCTCATAGTAAGTCAAATCCTTTCTCATTTTGAATTCTAATAGATCTTGAAGAAGTCTCCAGTACAGCAAGGAAGCAAAAGAAACCAAGAAACAAAGCCCGGGAGCGTATATCTCTATCCGTACTAAAGCCGAAAAGTCCCGATTTTGACCCGTTCCACCTATAAGAGCTCAAACCAGTTCTCTAGGCTTATATTCTGCTCATGTAACGATCATAAATGTTTCATATTTTCTTGCCACATCATAATATAAAGCTTGAACTCAAATCCTAAGTGTTATGTGCTTTTTTGATCCAAAAACCGTACACACCGAAACCCTAATTTCATGTTTCTTCTTAAACTATGAGTTAAACTTGTAAACTTTTTGTTATAACCATCCTAAGTAAACTATTATAATTTTAAGAATAAGTGTTTTGAAAAGTCATAAAGATAATTTTAACCTAAAAACCCACGCGATTTTCAATTTTGAAACCAATTTGACCCGATTTACCTATAACTTAACAAATCGTAAAATTAAACGTAATTTTGTTTAAACCTTCAAATTTTGAGTTTATTATAACTATATAAATATCTAAACACAAAAAGGGGGGGGGGGGGGGGGGATGTTAAATTAAGCTTGCATGGCATATTTGGACATGTGTTGTAATTATAATCCATGCAGGGGAATATATCGTAAATTTTCAGAAACTTATAGACTAAAAGGACAAAAGTTCTTTTATCAAAGTTATAACTATAGGGGTCTATATGTCAACTTTTTAAAGTACAATGTTAACTTGTGTATCATCAATAAAAGTTGAGGGACCAAAGTCGTAAAAATGCAAACCCCAGGGGTCTACTTGCAGTTTTCCAAACCCCAGGGTCTAAAATGTAACATTTTGAAAAAGTGTAAAATCATATTCAAAACATTACTAGACATAACTTTAATTAACGCTCCTCGTGCTTAACATTTCCAGATATTGAATAAAATGCTTAAAACTGCTTATGTTCTAATCCTTATATCATTCATCATCGATGTGCTTTCAAAAATCATGTCCCGGATCCATATCATACCACAATACTAGGGACTTTTTTATCATATAAGAAGTTTCCATCTGGTATTACTTTATGTCAGAGTTGTTTGGGTTTACGATTTAAAGTGCCCTAGCTCCACAAACGTTTACTAAATGACTTCTGATCTATGATGGCCTGAACGGTGTTATGATAAATTTTATATCAAAACCAACATCGATATCCAAAAACTTATATACACAATCAAACTAAGACTTGCCATATATTAACCCAGGTTGTCTGTGATTGCCGTATTGAAGCCGTTACTATCATTCCCTATACATTAGCTATCAATTTTCCTATAACTGTTCAGGTGAGTTCATAGCCTCTCGGCATTTCATCCAATCTTTTTTTAATCCCGAGGTAGATGGGACAAGTGCAGCGAGCAACATAGAATGCAATTATTTCTACATGCTATTTCAATTTACTATTGCCTAAGTAACTGCTTTGCCTTTAAGTCCCCATATCATTAGAACCTTGAAAATTACTCTCCGTAGTAAGCGCGAATGATGTGAATAGATCTATTTGGGCTGGACTCCCCGTTGGTGTACCCAGTTACGTGTAACCAATTGCACATCATTAGAAATCACGCGGGTATTTTGGCAAAGGTGCCCGCAGGGGCAATATTATCATTATAACCTAAGGCATCGGATTCATGAGCTAATGGCAATAATAAATTATGTTTTCAATACTGGGTGTATATCAACGTAACCCAAATATCGCATTTGCATTCAAATTATATTACTTAAACCTATGGATTTCACTCAACCTTTGTGTTGACTTTTTAGCATGTTTTATCTCAGGTAACTAATGGCACGGAGTGGCGAGGACATGAAGATGGAAAAACCGTTATCATTCAAACTTTATTGTATAGATTTTGGGAACCTCTCGTTTGTAAAAACTCTGAAGAAATAATGAATGATAACTTATTTTCAAAAACGACTCTTTTTGATTCGTTTTCTATGATTATGACTGTTGTACCTTGAAGTAATACCCCAGATTAGCTTCCGCTGCTATATGTAAAAATGGGGGTGTTACAGATTTGGTATCAAGAGCCAACGTTATAGAGAACAAGGTTAAAACCTTAACTATAACTACTTTTCTTTTTCCATCCAAGAAAGTCCTCCGTGCCGCTATATCTCCCGGAATGGTATGTAAAGTTACATAACTATTATATTACTAAATAAATAACTTATGTTATTTACTGCTGGGTTGTTAAGCAGAACGATGTCTTCCCCCGACCATCCTACTTCCAATTTGGAGGATGCCTTTTCTTCCAATTTCCCAAACTATGTTCCCCCGGCTTCTCCGGATTATGTCCCGGCCTCTCCAGGGAAAACTTACTCTAGTGCTTCCAATTCATTTGGAATTGTCCCGCTAGCTTCACCAACCCTTTCGTTATTTCATGACGATCCTTACATGAAAGTTTTACAAGCTTTCTATACTGAGAAATCACCAATCCCGCCTCTAATTATCATACCTCCTAAACCTCAAGAATTCTTTCTTCCGGAAGGACTTCTTTCACCAACAAAATCATCTTCCTCTACCCCGTCCCAACCTCAAGCCTTTGAGATTGGCGAAACCTCTCGAAAGTCAACTATTGAGCGACATGAGGAGCAAATCCAGGATATCCTAAACAGTTTAGATGCACTCCACATCGAACGTATTGAGCATATTGAAAATGGCATCGAAGGTCTCGGAAAAGGGCGGATAATCATCCAACAAGATTTTGATGCTTTGGAAGCCGAACTTCAGCAAGCTCGTACCCAGATCACCAAACTCCAGAGGAAACAAATGAATAGCAACCATAAGATTTCTCTAGCCCGCTTCAGTGTTCGTCACCAAGCAGACATAGAAAATCTCATGGATTCCATCATCGAACTCAAGAACTGTATGGAGTGATCATCCAGTTTCTAGTTTAAATTCCAGTTTTTAGCTTTAAACTAGCCACGGCATGTGTGGTATAAATAAAAACACTTGTCAAATCTTGACTATGTATAGTACTAAGGCAAGTTTTTCTTAATATAAAGGCAATCCCGTTATCTACCTTGTTGAAAGTTAGTTGCTGATAGTGTCACCTCGGCTCTAGAAAGCGTCAAGATCGCCAATAGCAAGTGCGTAGTAATCCAACAGGACACCGTCTACAGACTCTCGCAGTGAAAACGGGAACTACAAAGAGTTTATTAGCTGTTAACCTTTCTACTTAAATGGTACGGAAGGAGGCATAGCCTTATTCCTGGTTGAAAACGAACAGAATCATAGTCTCCCGTAGTAGATGATGCCGAAGAAATAAAGAAACATTTCTACGGGTATTAACTGATGATGCCTTGTCCTGGTGGAATGCATATGCCCAGCCTATGGGAATAGAGCAAGCCAATCAAATCACCTGGACTGAGTTAAAAAGGCTTCTGACAAACAAGTATTGTCCCCGGACTGAGATCAGAAAGATGGAAGAAGAACTTTACAATCTGATTATAAAGGGAAATGATCTTAAACCTTATGTTAGAAGATTCCAAGAATTAACGGTTCTATGTCCAAACATGGTGCCAAACAACGATAAACTCTTGGAAGCTTTCATCGGGGGACTACCTCGAAGCATTGAAGGAAATGTTACTGCCTCTAAACCAAAACTTTAGAGGAAGCCATCAACATGCCCCAAAGGCTAATGGAGTCAAGTAACAAGAATGCTCCAAATCAGTATTGAGTGACAACAAAAGAAAGGTTATGACAAAAAGATTTTCAACAACAGCTCCCGCAGCAACAACAACTACCGCAACACCAACAATCGCTACAACAATCGTCAACAACAAAACCGAAGGCAAGAAGCTGGTAGAGCCTATGCTGTTACTCCATCAGAAAACTTAGGTATGCGGAGATCATCCTTTGTGCAAGAATGCAATTTCCATCATACTGAGCCTGTACTAGCAAATGTAATATTTGCAACAAGGTGGGTCATTTGAGTAAGAACTGCCGAAACAAGAAGCCAGCCACTGGAAGTAATCAACTACCAGTGACAGTTGTATGTCATGCCTGTGGAGAAAAAGGGCATTATACAAATCAGTGCCGCAAGACCAACATCAATGCCCAAGGAAGAGCCTACATGCTGAAAGATAGAAGCCAACAAGACTCGAACATAGTTATGGGTATGTTTCTATTAAATCAGAATTTAGTCAAAGAATTGTTTGATTCAGGAGCTGATAGAAGCTTTATATTCCATTCGCATGCCCTAAAGCTAAATATTCCGACTATTACAATAGAATACCTTTTATGATATCAAATGGCTGACCAAAACTTAAGATAAGCCCAAACACAGTTATAAGGCTGCACTTTAACCCTGCTAAATCAACCTTTCGAAATCGATCTCATGCCAATTAAGCTTGGTAGTTTTGACGTTGTCATCGGTATGGACTGGTTATCCAAGTATCATGCCAAAATTCTCTGTGACGAAAAAGTCGTTCACATTCCTATCAACGGTGAAACTTTAATCATTCGAGGTGATCGAAGTAAAACTCGACTAAATCTCATATCCTGTATAAAAACCGAAAGGTATATATCCCGAGGTTGTCAAGTTTTCATGAAAAAAGATCAAGTAATGAGAAGAAATGCAGAGGAAAAAAAAAAAAGAAGAAACTATGAAGACATTCCCGTAGTTTAAAGAATTTCCAATGTTTTTCCTGAAGATCTACCTCGTCTCCTTCTCCTCGCTAATAAGAATTACCAAATCGACTTAATCCCTGGAGCAGCACCTGTAGCTCGAACACCTTATAGATTGGCTCCTTCAGAAATGCAGGAGTTATCTAACCAACTTCAAGAACTAACCGACCGAGGTTTCATTCGACCAAGTACATCGCCTTGGGGAGCTCCTGTCTTATTTGTTAAAAAGAAGGACGGATCTTTCAGAATGTGTATCGATTACCGAGAGTTGAATAAACTTACCATAAAGAATCATTTATCCATTACCAAGGATTGATGACTATTTATTCAGATCAACGTCATGGTTCAAGGCGTTTATTTTCAAAATTGACTTAAGATCAGGTTATCATCAACTGAGAGTAAGGGAAGAAGATATTCCTAAGACTGCTTTCAGAACAAGATACGGACACTATGAATTTCAAGTCATGCCATTTGGTTTAACAAATGCACCAGCTGTATTCATGGATCTCATGAATCGTGTATGTAAACCATATCTGGATAAATTTGTAAATATTGTTTTATCGATTAGATAATCTTTATCTATTCTCGTAACGAAGAAGAACAGCTATACAAAATCTCAGAATTATCTTGGAATTACTCCGAAAAGAGAAATTGTATGCCAAGTTCTCTAAATGTGATTTCTGGATTCATATCGTGCAATTTCTTGGTCATCTCATCGATAGTCAAGGACTTCATGTTGACCCTGCCAAGATCAAAGCTGTTAAGAATTGGACATCTCCCACTACACCCACAGAAGTGCGTCAATTCTTAGGACCTCCGCCGATATAACCAGAAGATTTATCGAAGGTTTTTCAAAAATTGCAAAGCCTTTGACTAAATTAACCCAGAAAAACAAGAGTTATATCTAGGGCGAAGAACAAGAATCAGCTTTTCAACTCCTTAAACAAAAACTCTGTGAAGCACCAATCTTAGCATTACCAGAAGGAAACGATAATTTTGTTGTTTACTGTGATGCATCTCTTCAAGGGTTAGGAGCTGTATTAATGCAAAGAGAAAAAGTCATTGCTTATGCATCTCGACAACTCAAACCTCATGAAGAAAACTATACCACTCATGATCTTGAATTAGGAGCAGTAATATTCGCTCTTAAAATCTGGAGACACTATCTATACGGTACAAAGTGTACAGTTTTCACTGATCACAAGAGCCTTCAACATATTCTTCGTCAAAAAGAATTGAATATGAGGCAACGCCGATGGTTAGAATTACTCGCAGATTATGATTGTGAGATTTGCTATCATCCCGGAAAGGCAAATGTTGTAGCAGATGCCTTAAGCCGAAAGAAACGAATCAAACCTCTCCGAGTTCGAGCATTAATCTTAACCGTTCATCCAAAATTACCATCTCAAATTCTCGAAGCCCAAAATGAAGCCCTCAAAGAAGAAAATGTCAAAAACGAGAACCTACGAGGAATGGACAAATCATTTGAAATTCGTCCTGATGGAACTCGTTGTATCAAAAACCAAAGCTGGTTACCACTTTTTGGCGGTTTGAGAGACTTAATCATGCATGAGTCTCATAAATCAAAATATTCTATTCACCCAGGTTCTGATAAGATGTACCATGATTTAAAGAAACTCTATTGGTGGCCTAACATGAAGGCAATCATCGCAGAATATGTTAGCAAGTGTTTGACATGTTCTAGAGTTAAAGCAGAATGTCAAAAGCCATCCGGCTTATTGGTACAACCGGAAATTCCTATGTGGAAATGGGAGAGGATAACAATGGATTTCGTTACAAAGCTACCCAAAACCTCAACCGGACATGATGCCATCTGGGTCATTGTCGATCGTCTTACCAAATTAGCACATTTCATTCCCATTCGAGCGACTGATAGTATGGAAACTCTTACAAGGTTATACATCAAAGAAATAGTCTCTCGACATGGCGTGCCAATCTCTATCATCTCGGATCGTGACAGTCATTTCACATCCAGATTCTGGCAATCATTGCAAAATGCTTTGGGTACTCAACTAGACATGAGTACAGCATATCATCCTGAAACCGATGGACAAAGTGAAAGAACCATCCAAACACTCGAAGACATGCTACGAGCTTGTGTTATAGATTTCGGGAAAGGATGGGATAAACATTTACCATTGGTAGAATTTTCCTACAATAACAGTTATCATGCCAGTATCAAGGCAGCACCGTTCGAAGCACTTTATGGACGAAAGTGTAGATCACCTGTTTGCTGGGCCGAAGTTGGAGATTCTCAACTTACGGGACCAGAAATAATTCAAGAAACCACTGAAAAGATCGTACAAATTCGTCAACGCTTGCAAGCTGCAAGAGATCGACAAAGAAGTTACGCCAATGTAAGGCGAAAGCCTTTAGAATTTCAAGTTGGCGATCGTGTTATGTTAAAAGTATCACCCCGTAAGGGTATCTTTCGATTCGGAAAACGAGGAAAGCTTAATCCCCGATACATTGGACCATTTAAAATTCTTGAACGAATTGGCCCAGTGGCGTACAAACTAGAGCTTCCTGAAGAGCTTAGTAGCATCCATAATACTTTCCACGTTTCTAATCTCAAGAAGTGCTTATCCGATGAATCTCTTATTATTCCAATGAAAGAACTTCAACTCAACGACAAACTCAACTTTGTAGAAGAACCAGTGGAAGTAATGGATCGTGAAATCAAGCAATTAAAGCGAAGTCGTATTCCTATAGTCAAAGTGCGATGGAACTCTAAAAGAGGACCAGAATTTACATGGGAACGTGAAGACAAAATTCGTGCCAAATATCCTCATCTGTTTTCAATCATCACTTCAACATCAAATCAAATCTCGGGATGAGATTTCTGTAAGGATGGGGGACTATAACAACCCGCAATTTTCATAAATGTAAATATCCATCTATTAAGTTAGATGATGTACAATCTATCAGTTATATATGAACTCACCTTTTTTAGGGAAATTTTTCGCTTTATTACATTACATTACTTACTTTGCCAATATCTCAATGTGCAACATTTCTTGCATAACTAAAGTTAACGGGCTCAGGCAACCTATATATGGCAATCCTATCTTCATATATGTCAAGCAATCATCATAATATGTCAAGTCAATATCATAATATCATTATTACAAAGTACATTATTCCTATAATGTACCATTCGCAACGTTATATCAAAACGGGCTTTAAACCGTTATCATATGCCTTTAAACCCTAATTCCATGAAGGATTAACATAATGCACTGATATTACAAATAGTCGTTTTAGCTCCGTTTTCCTAAGAAATTTGTACAAACTAATAAAGTACAAGTTACAAGCAAGTCATGCACTTCATTTACATTTCATATTCCTTATCATTTCATGAAAGTACAAGAAATGAAACTAAGAAACCCTAACTCGAGCTATTTTCTAAACCATGACCCGTTTCTTTATTTTTATCCATTGTAAACCTAAACCAATACTCAAATAAGTTGTAATAACATAAATTACAACATTACAAATCACATTCCATCATCATTTCATCATTATAACAACAATGGACCAGAATTGAACTAAGAAAACCCTAATCGAACCCTAATTGCAAAACACGACCCGTTTACTCATTTTCGCCTATTTTAAACCCAAACCACCTATCAAATCTTGTTAATAACTCTTAATACAAGTCTTGTAATCATTAATCCATCATTATTAAACAAGTATACACGAAATGCAAGTTAAAAACCCTAATGAGCCCTAATTGAACCCGCATATACCTTTTTCTCATTTTGACCCATTTTAAAGTTCCATATTGCAAAAAAGTACCTCAATGACTAAGCACACTCACCCCTAACCAGCTTATAAGCACCTCTTTTTATTCCTTAGCCACCAAGTTGGCCACATGGCCTCTCTTTTCTTCTTTCTTACCCGCGGCACCACAAGGACTCAAACAACACTTCAATCTAGTCTCTAGCCTTAGAAACTCATCATGTAGCCTTCACACATCATCCTCTAGCTGGTACATATGTCCTAACCTTGAGCTCTAAGTCTCCTTGGCCACCAAGGTACTATTCGACTATAAATAGGGCTCATAACCCTTCATTCTAACTCATCCCCCACTTCTTCTTTCTAACCCCGGAGTCGTTATTCTAGGCGTACGAAGCTAAAAGTCCCGATTTTGACCCGTTTCCAAGCTATAAGCTCAAAACCAGGTTCCATAAGCTTACAATCTATTTTCATACCCTTATAATGTTCATATGATCATGCTTAAACTCTTGTTAAAAGCTTTGAACTCAAAAACATATGTGTTTTACCTTTTTGATCCAAACCGAGCTCATGAAACCCTAATTTCATGTTTTTACTTAATCTATAAGCTAAACTTGTAAACTATTGTTATAATCTATTCTAATAAGCTTATCTAACATTATAATAAGTACTTTATTAAGTTTTGAAATAATTTGAGCTTAAAACCAGCGCGTTTTCATTTTTTTAAGAGTAAGTTTTTATTTTCAATTATGCTGAAGCAGTTTTACTTACTATTTATTTTAAATTTTATCTTATTGTTTGTTTAAGAAAAAGTCAAAAACTTTTAATTTTTTCATTTTTTTTTTCATTTTTGAAGAACAGTATTTTTTTTATTCTATATTATAAATTAAAATTCACAGTTTTTTTTCCTTATTTTTTTTTGGAAAATGATATTTTTTTATTTTAAGTGTACTTTTTTAGTAATAATTGAATTTTATTTGTTTTTCAAAAAATGAATTATATAATAACTTTTCCTAGATTTCATTGAGTTGTATGTTTATTAAATTATTATATGTTTTTTTGTTTAATTATAGTTTTCAGTTTTCATTTTGAAACCCTAAATGACCCGTTTCGATTTCTAGCTTAACGAATCGTTATTTTGAACTTTTGTTATGTCAAATCTTCATATTTTAGCTTATATTAATAATCTATAACCTGTAAATTACTTTTAATATTTGAAAAATATCATTATTATGGATTTTGGACTAAAAACAATACATTTTTCATGCAAAAGGGTATATATCGTAACTTTCTGAAACTTATAACTAAAAGGACTAAAAATGTCATTTTATCAAATTTATAACTATAAGGGTCTATTATGTCACTTTTCAAAGTGCAAGGTTTACTTTGTACATCTTTTAAGCTAGAAGGACCAAACTCGTAAAAGTGCAAACTCCAATGGTATATTTTGCCATTTTTCATTTTTAAGGGTCTAAAATGTAACATTTTGAAAAAGTATAAAAATATGTTCAAAAAATTATAAGACATAACTTTAATTAACGTTTTTCGTCTTATCATTTCCAGATATGATCAAAACGCTAAAACCGCTTATGTTTATAACTATTATATAATTCATCATCGGATATGCTTTTAAAAATCATTCTCAATCTATATCGTATCCACATACTAGGGAGCTTTATAATTAAGGAGGGTTTCATCTTGGTAATAACGTTATGCTTGAGTTGTTGGGTTTACGATTGTTAAATGCCCTAGCTCCTCAAACGTTTACTAATGACCTCTGAATTATGATGCCCAACGTGAATACAATACACCAAAACAATTCAATCAAAGATGATATTCATTATAATGTAAAACATATTCAATCAGACTTGACATATTACCCTAGGTTGCGTGTGACGAAGCCGTTACTTACATTTCATATACCTTTGCTATCACTCAGATTTCCCTATACTGTTAAGGTGAGTTTATAGCCTCGCATTTCAATATTTCAAATATTTCATAAACCTGCAAGGGGGATACATGTTATAAACCATGATTGTAATTATTTATGTATGATGTCCTGATTTATTATTGCCTAAGTACCTATTTTGCCTTTAAGTCTCCAATATCATGAACCGTTAATTACTCTACGGAGTGAGCGCGAATGTTGTGAAATAGATCTATTTGGATTGGCCACCACGTTGGTTGAACCCAGTTATACCGTAACCAATTCACACATTAGAATTATAACTGGGTGTTTTGGCAAAGGCGCCCTTGGCTAAAACTATCAATATTTCCCAAGGCTTCGGATTTCATAAGCCTAATGGCAATAATACTATTGTTTTGATAACGGGTTTATAACAACGTAACCCAATATCAAATTTGCATTCAAATTATTTAACTTAAACCTATGAATATCACTCAACCTTTGTGTTGACCTTTATTAGCATCTTTTTATCTCAGGTAATTAAGCAACTTATGGCACAGATTGGCGAGGACTTAAAGATGGCAAAACTGTTATCATTCAAACTTTGTGTTTTAGATTTTGGGACCTTTCGTTTGTAAAAACTCTGATGAAATAATGAATGATAACTTAATTTTCAAAAACGACTCTTTTTTATTCGTTTTCTATGATTATGACTATTGTACCTTGAAGTAATACCCCAGATTAGCTTCCGCTGCTATATGTAAAAATGGGGGTGTTACATAGCAACCGCATGTTACACTCAGAATAGATCTCTCATCATCCTCAGACACGAAAAGACACAATCACATTTTAATGGTGGAAAACTTTTCTTAACACCTCAACATCTTTGGTTGCACTTGTTACATAACCTGAGATGGTGAAAACCTCAACAAGATGAAAGAAAAAGGGGATTCGTGCATTTTGGTGGGATATTCTACAACGTCAAAGGGATACATAGTCTACAACAAGATAACCAGATTGATATTTGAATCCATTCATATCAACTTTGATGAAATTAAGGAATTGTCGAAGGCGTCAGATTATGAAAACTCTGTCCCCTCGCCCCCACTACAATTTGAACACAACAGTTCAAGCCTCGGAATTCATGACCACAACAATGAACCTTCAAGTTCAAAGCTGGTTCCATTGTTTACATCATCTGACACAGATGCACCGTCACTACAAGAGTTGGATCTCTTTTGCATCCATTGTAACGATGAATTTTTTCACAGCGGTACTTTTCTAAGTGTCAACAACTCTTCTTCTCCCACTGGCAATTCTAATCAACAAGACACACAACCTACAACAAATGTTAAACCTACAACAAAACCAATCACTCTAATTACAATTGTTCATGCTGAGGAAAACACCGATAATCAAGCAGCAGATGCACATTTTGAACCATATGAATTTATCAATCCATTTTGTACACTGGTACAAGAAGTTGCTGAGTCTTCCTCGCGTAATGTTGATAAGTCAAACATGCATACATTCTACCAACTTCACCAATTTGAAAACCGATGGACTAAAGATCACCCGTTAGAACAAGTTCGTGGAAATCCATCCAAGCCAGTGCAAACAAGATGACAACTTGCAATAGATCCTGAAATGTGTATGTTCGCACTCACCATGAGTATTGTTAAACCGAGAAACATTAAAGAGGCAATGGCTGATTCCGTATGGATACAGGCAATGCAGGATGAGCTTCATCAATTTGACAGACTCAATGTTTGGGAACTTGTTGACAACCCCTTTAAAAAGACAGTGATTAAACTGAAGTTGTTGTGGAAAAACAAAAAAGATGAAGACAATACTGTTATTCGCAATAAGGCACGACTCGTAGCTAAGGGGTATGCACAGGAAGAGGTTATTGATTTTGAGGAATCTTTTACATCACTCGCTCGCTTGGAAGCAGTTCAGATTTTCATTGCCTACGTTGCACACAAATCTTTTCCAATCTACTAGATGGACGTTAAAATGGCTTTTCTTAATGTTCCACTTAAGGAGGAGGTTTATGTTGCACAACCAGATGGGTTTGTTGATCCTGATCACCCAGAAAAAGTTTATCGTCTAAGGAAAGCTCTATATGGATTGAAGCAAGCTCCGAGAGCCTGGTATGATGAACTCTCAAAATTCCTGATGTCCAAAGGTTTCACTAAAGGTATTATTGACCCTACTCTGTTCATGATAAGATACGAGGAGGACATTCTAATTGTGTAAATTTATGTCGATGATATTATTTTCGCATCTACCAACCCAAAATTTTCTAAAAGATTTAAAAAAATTAATGCACAGTAGATTTAAGATGTCCTTAATGGGAGAACTGAAATTCTTTTTAGGACTTCAGATCCGCCAATCCCCACGAGGTATCTTTATAAACCAGACCACGTACGCTTTAGAAATACTCAAAAAGCATGGTATGGATAAATGTGATAGCATTGGTACACCACTGGCTACTAAACCTAAACTGGATGCAGACTTGAGTGGAAAACCCGTTGACCAAATAAACTATCGTAGTATGATTGGGTCACTCATGTATCTAACATCTAGTAGACCAGACTTAGTGAAAGTAGTATATTACTATGCACGTTATTAAGCAAGACCAGCAGAAAAGCACCTCAAAAAGGTTAAAAGTATCTTTAGATACTTAAAGGGTACCATAAATATGGGACTCTGGTATCTAAAGGATTCTAGCTTTGAACTACCCTCATTTTTAGATGTTGATCATGCCGGATGCATTGATACTCGTAAAAGCACTTCTGGTGGAATACAGTTCCTAGGTGAAAAGCTAGTCAGTTGGATATCAAAGAAACAGGACTGCACTGCAATGTCTTTAGCAGAATCAAAGTATGTGGCATTATCTGCAAGTTATGCTCAAGTAATGTGTATGAGGACCACAACTTAAGGATTATGGCTTATTTACACAAAATACCGTTAAAATGCGACACTCATCACCATACAACTCAGGCAACCCCGTGCAACACTCCCATACCAAATACATCTATACTCGACACCACTTTATCCATACTCGATACCACTCCCATACCAAATATATCCATGCTCGATGCATTGATACTCGAAAAAGCACTTCTGGTGGAATACAGTTCCTAGGTGAAAAGCTAGTCAGTTGGATATCAAAGAAACAAGATTGCACTACAATGTCTTTAGCAGGAGCAGAGTATGTGGCGTTATCTACAAGTTGTGCTCAAGTAATGTGGATGAGGACACTGCTTAAGGATTATGGCTTTAATTACAAAAAAATACCGTTATAATGCGACTCTCAGTCAGCCATAGCAAACTCATGCAACCCCGTGCAGCACTCCCATACCAAAGACATCCATACTAGATACCACTTTATCAAGGAACAGGTTGAACGTGGTATAATTAAAAGTACTTTGTCAGAACTGAATACCAATTAGCTGGCATGTCTACTAAAGCCTTACCCGAAGATAGGTTTCAGTATCTTGTCCGACAATCAAAAAAAATAAATTTGTATGGATGTTTGACTCCAACAGAACTGGAGGTTCTGGCAAATGAATATGCTTGATATATCATCAAACATCGATCTGTAAATATTTTTGAAAAACAAAATACAAAAATATAAAACCTATAAAACGAAATAAAAAATAGAAAATTTCAAAAAGAAAATACAAAATTAGAAAAATCAAAAAAATTACAAAATAATCTCTTGACATGTCTCTTGAAATCGATAACATTTACGTGCCTAGAAATGTCGATTAACATTGACACGGGTGTGTAAATGAAGTTCGAGCAAGAGTTCAAAAGTTTCAAAACATGTCATTTCTAATTTTCTTAATGGCTTATGTGCAAATCAGTACATAACCCGGACTTCAAATAAAGGAAAGTTTATCTATAAAGATAACTTATCCTAACAACGAGAAAATCAATTTTCTCGGTCTTGAGCTGTTCTTACAAGACATTCAAAGTTTTGAGCTCAAGAAAAGGTTAGTGTACGCATAAGTGCGCTTATCCTTGGCGTTAGAAGAGAAGTCTTCTAACATATTGGTTTTTCAAAAAGTTGAACACAATTTTTCAAGAATTTCTCAATGACAATTCAAAATCTTTCAAAATTGTGTGTTCAACACTCCACCCCTCACAAAGTTTTCAAAGACAGTCATTTTCTAACAAATGGTATCATTTTTATAAATGAGTCAATTGTTGAGGAGGAGATTTTTGAAAACCAAAGTTTTAATGTTTTTTGATACATCATCTCATGACAATTTTTATGTATTTAAAATATTATAAAAAGTCTTAATAACAACTCATTCATAATAATGACAACTGAATATAATGTTTGTTATAAGATGATCCAGTGTTTTAGCACAATTTTTTAAGAATTCTTCAATGACATTTCATAATCTTTCAAAATTGTGTGCTTAACATTGTCTCACCCTTAATTTTATATTTATTTTACAACTTGGTATCATTTTCTTTGGTGTCAAACATATGTAAAATTAAGGGGGAGCAAGAAGAAAAAGTTCCACAGTTCATGCTTTATCATCTCTCCCCATAGAATTTTCAAGACAAATTTTAATCACATTTTAATTACATCTCTCCCCATAAGGGGAGAAATGTAATTAAAATGTAATCTAGAAGATAATAAGCTATCTAAAGACTCAGAGTGCTTTATACTCTTACCCACATGTGCAAAACACTTTTGTTTATCGATGCACGTGCGAAGGGGGAGTTTTTCAAATGATAAACCTTCAAAGTGTCAAATGCTTTTCAAACACTTTGAATGATTTTCAATCAGGGTTTTATGGTTACGATCTTATACCCAACAACCTATCAATTCATGACGATTCTGAAATCATAAGGTGGTTAGGTTAGGTATTAGTCCTATGATCTAACCAAAACCAGAAGGATCTACCCAAGGATAATCCATAGTTAGAAATAGCAGTCCTTAGGTATGATTGGAGATGAATAAGAACTGGAATAATGCTGACTAAGATTGATCTAACTCTGGAACAATCACAACAAGGTGTTAGTAATGACGTCTTGGTAAGCATTGAAGGTGTGGAAGAATTAAAAATAAATGTATGGATAAAGGGTGAAAAGAAAGAAGCCCTCCACACAACTTAGGCAGAAACCGGGTCAATACATATGCTATCAGTTTTCACAAAGATAAATTCTGGTATTGAAGACAATACATCATGGACCTATTGATGCACTGCACAACCCTCCCATACATTAAAATTTCTCTCGGAAAGATACTTGTCTCATTTGTCCAGAGATCAACACACTTCTATTGACTTTCTCCTCCGAGTCAGATGATATTAGAAAAAAGGGTGCGTCAGTCTTGCTCCAGCCTCCGATCACTAAAACCAAAATGCACTAATAGAGTCTAGAGCTAAGAGATAAACAAATAAATCTCATTAGGATACGTTTCAAGACAAACACTTATCGAACACCATTAAGTTCATAAATCGGTAAACCAAGAGTCCTAATCATATCCTTGTGAAATATTGCTAGATACATCAGAGTGATACTCTTTAGTATTCATAAATAGAAGAATAGAAATCCTTCCCAGTGTCAACATCAAACACACTGTGATAGTGACTTTGCGAGATTCTATATAATCAAGCTGTGTCAACTGATATCGAAAATGGTCCAGTAAATGAATTGACACTCCAATAGAAAGATAGTAACTTACTTATTTACTCTTATCGTGGTTGTCTGCTTAAGACGTTCTGGTAATAAGAACAAGCAAGTACGGTGAAAATCTACTGCATATGCCGTTAAGATCTAACACTTTGAGCTGGAAAACCCTGTCAAAGATTTCTCTAAAATTGAATCTACCTGACACAAGTACAGTATTTATAACTATAAAACGGTCCACACAGGAACCGTAGTAATGTAACCGACCCGTGACGAATATAAAGCCATATCGTCCATAATCTGTTTATCACTAACATTATAATCAGGTACACACGACGGTGTTACAACTCATTCAGCAGAGTCATATCATATCAAGCTTTTAATAGACATACATTTTGGCATCAAGATTCAAGAATACATGAAAGCTCAAGATTAAAGACAAGACTTTCACAACCTTGATATAAAAGATCTTCAAAGTCATACAAAGAAGTGTTCTCAGGGAGAATGTTAGCCTTAGAAGCATGTCTTTGAGAGATTGAATAGCCTTGAAAAGAAGAAGATGAGTTACAAGCTTCAAGATGATGCACAGTATGACATGTTTGTACAAGACAAGATCGCAAGATGGAAAAGAACTACAAAGACAAACAATAAAAGATTAAAGATCTCGAAACTAAAGATAAAGTTGAAAGACAATGACAAAGGCTCAAGATCAAAGATCACACGGCATGAAGGGACAAGCCTACAACAAGATAAAGACCAAGAACAAGACTCAAGAAATCAAACGACAAAGCAATCTCAACAATTCCAAGGAAGCTTGAATCAAGATCTCACCTTAGGGGATTCAAGAGACAACACATAGGAGAGAATGTTAGCCTCAAAATACAATTTAACTTGAAGCACTGGAAACTTATCAGAAACCAAGCTTAAGGGGAGATTGTTAGCCTTAAAATATTGAGTCAGAAACGGAAGCTCGGTCTCTGGACATGGAAGCTCGATCTTTATAATATTTACATTGTAATAGGCTAGAAAGAGTATTGGGATCGTTTATTAATCTAATATTGTATGTGTATCGGGCTAAAGCCCAAAGCAAACCCGAGCCATCAGACACTCTAAACCATACGCTTTGAAGAATACTAGTAATCTTTGATATTATGCAAGAACTAGAGAGAGAAGTGGGTTGGAAAGTTTCTAGAGAGAGAAAGTAACATGGAATGGAAGATAATAATAATATGTGTGTAATGAGAAATGAAACAACCAACCACCCTCTCCAAGGCATGGAGAGGGTATATATTCTACATACATGGCCGACCATGGTCCTTAACGGGCTTTCCATGGGCCTTGGGCCAGACTAGCTTACTATACTAATCATATAACAAACTACGGTAAAAACAACTTGGAATGAACCGATACTTTTTCCTTGTTTCCACAATCTCTCCCCTAAGGAAGTCACTCCATTTTACAAAATTTAACCTAGCATACTATGTTATATCTCTTAGTCTTCAGCTCGTAAACTTGACTTTCTCTTGTGAATATGTTGTAGTAATCTTTGACTTAGCTCGGCTTGTTCCTTTGATCTTTATTGAAAATGGAGAATGTGATCTTGAGCACTGGAGATCAAACCAAGCATAATCTCGTTTCGCCATCTTGTGACTTTGTCATCTTGTGATCTTGTGACTTCTAAGACCCGACATGGCTCGTAACCATTCTAGATTTGTTGACTTGGAAAGCTTTAATGTTGCATCTTTCTTGAAATTCTTTAACTTTAACACTTCGTCACTTCAATAAAGACGTTCGGTATCAGAGTAGCGGAAATCTTAAAACATGTACTTGAGCTTTCATGATGTCTTTATGTTTTTCGGTCGGGTATGAGCATGTGGTTATGAATCTTGTGTGTCAGCTGGAATCAGGTACCTTCACCACCATCTTTAAGTATCATGCATTAAAACAGTTAGCAATAAAGAGGGGGAACGAATATGGCTTTGTCATTCGTCTGTGTTTGGTTGGAGTAACCTTCGAATCCGTGAGGATTGACCTGTGATCAAGTAGATTCAATTTAAGAAGAATCTCCTTGACAGGATTTCCAGCTGAAGTACAGAATATTTCTAACACATTTGCATTAGATTCATCAAACTCAGCATGTTCTCATTATCGGAACGTCTCAAAGCAGACAACACGATAAGAGTGAACCAGTGAGTTACTATCTCACCGATTGAAATAGAAAAATCGATTTGAAAATCAATCAACGTGTCACTTGCTAAAGTGGTTTTGTGACACATCGAGAGTGTTAATCATTTCAAAAATTCATCATCAACGCATTCATAAACCCAAACAGTTTGATTCTTATAAGAATCGACCATCGATTCTTTCCAGTTGTCACACAAAAGTTTGATTCGTATAGAGTCGCACAAGTTACCTACCATGAGCTTGTTTGATGCTGGCTCAAGCAGGATTTTCATTTTCATTGTGAATGAATTCACTCTGATGTTCTGGCAAAATCACAAGGATAATGCGTAGGACTCTTAATATATATCTTGTAATTCACATTGTGTGACTTAGCAAGCAGAATTTGACAAGTGTCCTAATGAGATTTATGGATGATCTCTTTTAGCTCTAGACTCAATAGTGCACTTTGATTTTAGTGATCGGAGGCTGGAGCAGACTGCCACCTTTTCAATATCAACTAACTCGGAGTGAGAAAGTCGATAAGAATGCGTGTGATATTTGTTTAATTGTATACTAATTTACCCGGGATTTTGCCAAATAAGAGCCAAATAAATGCCAAAAGAATAGAAAATGTGTGCTTTTGTGTCCAATTGTGCAGGAAAGGATTGAAAAGACAAAAAGAAGCAAAAACGATCAAAAACCGACAAGAAACGGGAAAAAGACAAAGAGTCAAGAGCAAGACAAAGAATCCAGCCAGAAATCACAGCCGGATCAGCCCGACACAGTCAAACTCAGTCAAAGAAAGAAACAAAGAAGTCAAAGACCCAAATTACAAGTCAAGGGGCCATTGTTGTCAAGTGTTCAAAGATTAAAGAGCTTATTTGAAGTTTTGAAGTCTCAAGGGCCAAAGTTGTTAAAAGAGCAAAGTTGCTTTATTAAGAAGAAAAGAGAAGAAAACAACACAAGGGGTGAAATTGCCAAACTTCAAACTCCTATTTACACTACAAAAGGGCGGTACAAAAGACAAGGACGATTTCTGCCAATTACCCAAAGTTTCAAAATAATACCCGGTTATTTCTCAACCAAAATAACAACCCAACGACTTCCAACAACTTTTCCCGCCCAAAAGTTACACAACCCAAATCGCGTTTTCACCTCACCCCGCTCCCTTTTTCTCTTATAAAATCGTTCATACACCTCTCCCAATCAACATCAAACACGTGGCATTCAATCATTGGCCTTGCCACCTCATCAATTGATCAAACGGCTCAAAGTTGCTTATAAAAGATCAACGGCTGTGATTTGAAAGATCATTCTGGAATCCTTTCCCTCTCTTCACCCCTCCTCTATAAATAGAAGCTTAGGAGTTCATTTTTCAGGGTGTTAATTCTCTGTTTTAATCATTTACTTTGTAATTTTTCGTTTTTAAGCAAATTAAGCTCTCACTATAAGCATTTAAGCTTTAAGCTCTTGTAATCATTTCTTTTCACTTGTACTCCTTTAATTCATTAATAAAAGTCACTTTACACCTTTAATACTCTTTCATTTTTCAGTTTGAAGTTGAATTAATCAAATAAGCTTTAAATAAGCTCATTAGAGCTTATTACTTCTAATAAGCTAAAATTTAGCTAAATTTCTGTCTTAAGCAATTCATTTACAATTCTTACTCATTTACACTCAAATCATGGAATTTGAAAAGAGTTGAGCTCAATTTGGAAGGATCAAGGAGTATTAAGCTTTTTCACAGCTTATTGAGCTTTAAGCTCAAGGTATAGAGGCAAGGTGCCATTAGGTTTAAGCATTTTTAAGAGCTACTCACTCAACTAGAGTAGCTCTAGTTCTGAGACTCCAAATTTAATCATTTTCAGAAGGTTTACTTAGCTTATACTTGTATTGTTTTCAGTCTATTTTAGCATTAAAAATTAGTAAAACTTCATTGCCACTTTTTC
>BQNB010012654.1:4386-73495 GCA_026074375.1 Tanacetum coccineum
AAAAAAAAAACCGATCGGACCGGGTAGGGTTGAGCCGGCATATTAAATGCACCCCGGTAAAAAAAAGGAAAGTTTTATCTTAAAATTTTTTTGAGGAAAAAAAGTTTACTTTTAAAAACTTTTTGAGGAAAAAAAAGGGAAAAAAACTGGTAAAAAAAAAATTAACTGTTAACAAAAAAATATTCATAAAAAAAAAGACCGATGGCTCCGACAGTGCGAGAGGGTATTTCGAGAAAAAAATAAGGAAAATTTTATTTTAAAAATTTTTAAAAAAAAAAAAAACGGGACGATTAGCGGAGCGCGAGGTTTGAGGAAAATTAAAGGTTTATTCATAAAAAAACAGACCAATGACTCAAACAGCGCGAGAGGGTATTCCGAGAAAAAAAGTAAAGTTTTATTTTAAAAAGTTTTTGAGAAAAAAAAGGTTAAAAAAAGGTAAAAAAAAAAGAGTCAATGTAAAGAAAAAAAAAAGGGGCGCATTAAATTTCCTCGGGTCGACCCGACAATACCGATAACTCAGAAAGTGTGAGTGAATATTTTGGAAAAAAAAGCAAAAAAACAAATTTTTTTTTTTAAATGTTCGGACATTCATAAAAAAAACAGACCGATGACTAAAAAAGTGCGAGAGAGTATTTAAAAAAAGAAAACAAATTTTTTTTTCTAAAGAAAAAAAAACCGATTGGACCGGGTAGGGTTGAGCGGGCATATTAAATGCACCCCGGTAAAAAAAAGGAAAATTTTATCTTAAAATTTTTTTGAGAAAAAAAAGTTTACTTTTAAAAACTTTTTGAGGAAAAAAAGGAAAAAAAAATGGTAAAAAAAAACTAACTGTTAAGAAAAAAATATTCATAAAAAAACAGACCGATGGCTCCGACAGTGCGAGAGGGTATTTCGAGAAAAGAAAAAGCAAAAAAAAAAATTTAAATTTTTTTTAGAAAAAAAAAAGAACGGGACGATTAGCGGAGCGCGAGGTTTGAGGAAACTTAAAGGTTTATTCATAAAAAAACAGACCGATGACTCAAACAGCGCGAGAGGGTATTCCGAGAAAAAAAATAAAGTTTTATTTTAAAAAGTTTTTGAGAAAAAAAAGGGTTAAAAAAAAGGCAATGTAAAAAAAAAAAAAAAAAGGGCTCATTAAATGTTACCGGGTCAAAAAAGTCGGGTTGCATTAAATTTTTGGCGGGCCGGGTAGGCTGCCTTTTGTATATATATAGTAATTTTCAATTTACTTTTAATTGCGTTATTTTTCTTAATTGTGCGTGTAAATTAGAGATAATGATAAAAAAAATTGCAACTAACTTTGTTAAAATTTATGGTTTTATATGTGTACTCTATTAGAACTTTCGACCTTTTTGTGTGCCTTACATTTTTATTTCGACTCTGTATCTTGTGACAAATTTACTCTCCTTTTATCAATAACGAATGCACCCACGGTAAAAAAAAGGAAAATTTTATTTTAAAATTTTTTTGAGGAAAAAAAGTGTAACTTTTAAAATCATTTTGTCTGGAAAAAAAAGGAAAAAAAAAAAAAACAGACCGATGGCTCCGGGAACAGTGCGAGAGGGTATTTCGAGAAGAAAAGGAAAAAGCAAAATTTTTATTTTAAAATTTTAAAAAAAAAAAAAAGATTAAGAACGGGACGTTTAGCGGAGCGCGAGGTCTTGAGGAAACTTAAAGGTTTATTCATTAAACAAAACAGACCAGGATTGACTCAAACAGCGCGAGAGGGTATTCCGAGAAAAGAAGTAAAGTTTTATTTTAAAAAGTTTTTGAGAAAAAAAAGGTTAAAAAAAGGTTAAAAAGTAAAGTTTTATTTTAAAAAGTTTTTGAGAAAAAAAAGGTTAAAAAAAGGTTAAAAAAAAAAGAGCCAATGTAAAGAAAAAGAAAGATGTAAAGAAAAAGAAAGAAAAAAAAAAAAAAAAAAAAAAAAAAAAAAAGGGAAGCATTAAATTTTCGGGTCAAAAAACCGGGTCGCATTAAATTTTTGGCGGGCCGGTTATTCTGCCTTTTGTATATAGTATATAATAGTAGCCATTAGCCAAGTACCCACACATAGCGGTGGGCCTTGGCCCATATAAACATGATACTATTTGATTTTTTTAGAGATTTGATTTGTTTGATTTTTTTAGAGATTTGATTTGTTTTGCAGGTCCATGTACACCGCCCTAATGTTTTATCATTTCATAGTGAACATTAAGTCTGATTCTCGTTAACTATTTTCAGGTTTGATCCTTTAATATCTACATGCCTTGTGCGTTCCATGATTGTAAAGAAAGGAGAATATAGTGAGGCGATGTGCTTTAAATTGGTTTTCATGACTCCTGAAACAAAACAGGAAGACATGTTTTGATGGTGAAGGTTTATGCACTTCTTAAAGAAGAACAAGACCTATTGATTTGTAAAAACAATATCCAATTAATTGACATTTGTTAATAGGTTTATGTTTTATTTTCAGGTAAGCACAGTTTTTGTTCGGGCCGAATACTCAATCGTTTTTTTTTCATGTATGTTTTCCCTTCTAAAAGCTAGCTACTTAGCTTTGTTTTTTTGCATCTATACATGAACATGATTCCAGTTTAAAACCATTTTTAATATTAACTGAATCTGATGACTAATGTTAATCCATTTGACCTATTTCAGGCGAGGTAAAATCTTTAGGATCATTATGAACCTTTTTAGTTACGAGCATGGATGGAAATTTTTTGACTTGTTTCAATATGTTTTTATCACTATGTTTATTGATTCTATTATAAACCGTTTAAAGTGTATTATCGATGTCAATATTGAACCCCATTAAAATCTTTCTTTTGATCGATGGCTCATTCGTCAGTGTTCATTTAAATACTTCATGATTTTAAAATAATACTTACAAAAAAAAGTGTGCCTTTAAAAACATTGATAAATATGCGTTAAATTGTTAATTTTTTGTGATAAAATAACCTTAATTAAATAAGTGTAATCATCTACGGAGTATTACTTTGTTATTAGCATATGAAAACATGGTTTGTTAAATTCTCGCGTTAGTGGTGACTGACATAGAAAAATAAAACCCATATTGAAAATTTAGATGATTAAACTAAAATTAAATTAAGAACAATGAAAATTGAAAAGTCAACATTGAAGACCAAATAAGTTCAAAAATAACATTGAAGGGTAACCAAAAAGCATTTTTAAAAGATACTCTTAAAACCAGTGTTTAAAAACCCGGGTTGACCCGGCCGGTTGAACCGGTTGACCTGTGACCCGGTAGGGTGACCGGATATCGGTTTTGACCAAAAACCCCGGTTGAACCGCCGGTTGAACTGTGATCCGGTGGCTCGACCGATTAAATTCAAAAACTAATTTTTAAAACATCGCGTAAAACAGTTCTTGTTCTTTTTCATATTTCCCTACACAAGTTAACAAGTATAACTACAATACTTTTCTCTCTCCAAATGGCTTTCGACCAATCTCCGGTTACATTTACTGATCTATTTCAATATAAGCTTTTTCACATTTTATTTCCTTTGTGCTTCTTCTTTTTTCTTCTCCAAGGTGGTTTTTGGAACAAATCCGAGGTAGGTAAAAATACCTTGCATATCGCTTCTATAAACTATCTAAGGTGGTTTCCGGGAACCACCTGCCACAAAGGTAGGTCCGCCTCTGCTTCCGACGCCCCTTAGTTCCAATGATGTCTTCCTCTCTAAAAATCGTTATGAAATTTAACAATCTACATATAACATATGATAGTTATTGATACATGTTAGTTGGTATATATGTGTAATAACCGTAACATTTCGTATTTTCAGGTCATTTACGACGTCATATATTTCACTAATTATTTTATTTTATTTTTTTTCTACTACGCGTTTGCTTTTAATTTTAAGTGTTAAGTTAAAATCGCGTAAACTAAAAATCAACAATTAGCGCAAACGGACACCAAACAAATTAAAGTTTCGTCAAGCAAGCAATATGTTATTTTTACGAAAGTGATAATTAACTTTTTATATTTTATTTTTATTGGTTACTAGTTTTAATCCCCGTGCACGCACGGGGCTTGTACATTATGTTTTTTAAATATATTTATAATTTTTATTTTTTCTGTTTTATAAGTTATTGTTGAGAATTATTGAAAACGACTAAGTGTCGTTTCTGCTGTTAGAGATATTCGTTTCTGCTGGAAGACTTAGAAGCCGTTCCTGCTGATTATGTTCCTACTGGTCATATTCTCATTTCTGCTGACAGATATAGAATCTGCTGATCTTAATTATAGACGTGATTATTGTAATTATAGTTTTATTCTAGAGTTATCTCATGAAGATAGGAATGAGATATATTAGGAAGAGATTGATGGATATTCTCTTACGATATATTTGGAAGAGATTGATGTTTATCTCTTACGTGTTTTTTAGGATATTGTATAGAAATTTAAGGAATTTAGGGTTTTCTTCTCTATAATAGAAAACCTTTTGCATTAGGCGTTTGGTAAGCGATACGAATCACAAAAACTCAGTTTTTTATCAATTAGAGAGATACATTGAGGAGTATTGTTTTTATTTGTTATTCTTTATACTTCATCGTTTGAGTTTCCGCCATAAACGCAATTGTTAGAGTCTCTCACGTATAGCTTGTGCATTAACATAAGTAATTAACAAATTCAAAGGCTAGAAGATCTATCTAGTTCAAGTTCCGTTCAAGTGTCTCAGAGCCTGAGAGAGCTCAGATAAAGATGAATCACTTGGTTACCACAAACAAAACTTTGTTTCTACTAACCGTTAAAACCTTTGTCGAACCTATGCTACTATAACTACTCTGTCACCATTCACTTATACTTATACCGCTAGTCTTGATATCTGCTTCTCCTTCATTCACTCCAAGAGGTTACCTTCAGAATCTTCATAACTGAACCACACAACCAATGCCCTACATTCACCTCAAACTGCTTTTTCACAACTGTTTTCTCACAACAAATCAATCTATCTTCTCCAACCTGATAGTTCACTTTCAACAGACTCTAACCTACTCAGACCCAACCAGACTAGTCAACAGTACCCTAACATGTCCAAGCACAGCAGTTTTCAACCAGTCCAAAAGCCACTATCTCTCGCTAACAATGCTAAATTTCAATACTAGAGAAGGAAAAAAAATATGAGATATGGGCTATGAAGATGGTATATGGATCGATTGCTGATCATAATCTTTGGAGATTGGTTCTGTAAGGGAACTGTCCAAGAGGTTGGGGAAAAGATGCGGGAAGGAAATACAATTGTTCATCCTCCTGTCTCTATTGATGAGACATGTTGCTGTACAAAGAGAGAATAAGGTGAAAACCTTGTTGCTTCAGGCTATTCATGAAGATCATTTTGCCGATTTTCATCATTATGATGATTTGCAAGAGTATATTTGGATGCAGTTAAGGCAAAGGTTTGGTGGGTCATGAGAATCAAGATGTTTGAAGAAGGGAAGACCATGCTCAAGCAGAAGTTTAAGAATTCTCTGTGACAGGAAGAAGAAGCCTACACAAAGGTTATGAACAGGTTTCAGTCTGAGCCCAGTTGAATCAAGTGCAGGCAATGGCCAGACAATGATGACATCAACGTAAGTTTTAAGATGCACTTCCTTCTTCGTGGTCACAAGTATGCCTTGGCATTAAAAACAAGAGGTGGACTTGAATCAATGAGCTTTGATGACCTCGTATTACAAACTAAGGTACACTTGAACTTGATGTCAAAATTGGTATAGTTATGGTGTGAAAGCTGCGCTGTCCCACTCATTCTGCTTTCATTGGAGCTGGCACAGCTCTGGCTCAAAGCTTAACTTATTTGATCAGCAGGGTTTTGTTCCATCTGTTTACCAGACATTGTGTCGTTCTGCACATAATGGAATGCGTTTTTGATTTCTTTGTTGCTGAGAATGAATCAGATCAAGATATGATCTTTGAAGACTTTGACCAGGTTGATCAGTTGGAGATGGAAGAATTGGACTTAAAGTGGCAAATGGCTATGCTCTCCTTGAGGATTAACAGATTTGAGAAGAAGGCAGGACGAAAGATGAACTACAACAATAAGCAACCTGCCAGATTTGACAGAAGGAAGGTTAGATGCTATAAATGTCTTCAAGTGGGACATTTTGCTAGGGAGTGTAATGTGAAGACAGTTGATGATAAGGCTAGGTATTCTGCCTTTAAGGTCACAGGTAGTTTAAGACAGTATGAACCAATAGCTATGTCTCAGTTGACTCCATGGTTGAATGGTCGGATCATGCGGCAGAAACACAAGACTGGTGAGGTTGAGAAGGTACTTATGGATGATGGCTGGGACTTTCATACTTATTATTGGTGGTGTTTGGTGTTTTGATGTTGCTAGCTGAGGGTTTGCTTTGATGGGGATTTCTCTAAGGTACAAAATTGTCCCTTGGTTGTGATTCTAAAATTATGAATCTTAATTCATATGTATAATAATCTTGATAGATTGTTATAATGATTGTTACATTAAAGTTCTAGCATATCAGAATGCTGTTAAAAAAAAAAAACCCAAATTAGAATCACAAAGGATTTGTAGGTACCATAAAACTCAGATTGCATTAGAGGGTTAAGATTAGTGGGGGGGGGGTTTTATCTGTAATCTTGAAACACACCAAACACACTGAGTTTATACTGAAAAATTAAATGATCAGGCACAAAAAAGAAAGAAAGAATGGGAAGTTAAGTATGAAGCTACTTAGGCTAGATTTGAAAAAGTGGAAAGGGAGTCTTCTAAGAAACTTGATTCAAGTTGATAAATAGCTATATGTCTACAAGAACTAAAATTGGTCTACGGATTAAAGAGTTCTTTGGAAGATGACGAAGGGTTTGATTTGTCTAGACCTGAGTAACCATTGTACCAGAACTTGTTGGGGATGAGGTTAAACACTCTTTACTACAAGTTTTGTAAGGTGGTGGATATGCATGCAGTTCTCTTCCTCCTAAAACTTACAAATTTGGAACTTATATGCCCACCCCATACAAGTATGACATAGAGGAAACACAGGTAAGTTATGGTTCAAAGTCTGATAATAAAACTTCTGAAACTCTTTCAGAATCTAATGACTTTGTCTCTTGTGATAACAATGACAAGTCTTCAGACTTAGGGACCTATGCATCCTGTGATTCAAGTCTCAAGACAGACTCAATTGAATCCCACCCTGCTATTTGTATCAAGGACTGTGCCTAGTGTCGGAATGTTGAAGACCAAGTTCACTAGCTGGAGTTCATAGTTTTTCTTGTTCGGGAGAATGTAAAATCTCCTAGGATTTTTTGTAATAAAAGTGGAATGAACAATAGGAATGTGTGTAAAAACAATTCTGTGCGTGTTAAGAAATGTTTTGTTTGTGGTAGTAAATTGCATTTGATTAAAGATTGTGACTTTTATAATTGTGTAGATTCCTGTCCTTGTAAATCTAAAGCAGCATCTGTTTCTTGTGGTAGTTGGAATTCATCAGCATCTGTTACTGATGGTTGGGATTGATCCTGTTGCTAGTAGCCAACTGACCAGCAGTCAATTCTGCTGGTAGACAAAATCCTTCTGGAAGGGTTTGGTACAGCAAGACAATCGTTGCCGTTTTTTGCCCTCTAATCTGTGGTTGGGTCTAAAAGACCAGCACTGTTTCTGCTGGTAGACCAGTTTCTGCTGGTTAGGCTTAATTCTGCTTGTAGACCTTATTTCAGGACCTTCATCTCTGTATATTTTCATAATATGAATTGGACTGTTTATTGACCCTATGTATATGACATGAGGGGACGACGGCTGCGGTCTGCTGTTAAGACCTCAGCAAGGTTACTCGTTGGTAGGATAATAGGACCACATTTGTTAGGGGGTCCAAAAGAGTAATGGTGGATCTCATCCATTCTACATGGTTTCACACTTAATGATCCACAAAAGGCAGGCTCAAGTCAGGAACTGGGATAGGGGTCTCTCAAGTGTATAATATTTTTGTTTGTATGATCTTGTAGGGTGAGCCTTAGTACATATAATGACATAGGTATAGTTGACCGTGGTTGCTCAAGAAGTATGAGGAAGGAACAGGAGAAACTGGTTGATTTTGTGAGGTAAGGACAAGGCATTGTCAAATTTGGAGAGTGGAGATGGTAGAATATCTAGGGGAAAAGGCACCACTAAGGTCATCAAAGCTTGACTTTGAAATGTTATTACTTATGTTGAAGAGCTGCTACACTTTAACTTGTTCTCTGTATCACAAATATGTGATAAAAGAACAAAGTTCTCTTCACAGACATGATTGTTTGGTGCTTACAGAGAATTCCAATTACTGATGAAAGTCAAGGGTGGTACTCAGAATTCCTAGGGAACGTGGTCTCTTACTCCTTCAGATCTCAGTACTACAACCAGACAAAATGTTACTTGTTTAGTAGCAAAGCATCCTTGGATGAATTCCACTAGATGGCACAGAGGATGGCTCATGTGAACTTCAAAAAATCAACAAGTTAGCTATGGAGGGTCTGGCTTGATGGGTTACCTCTCAAGATGCTTCACCATTGGGAACACAACTGTGTTACCTGCAACAAATGGAAAGCAACATAAGGCTTTTTACAAGGCATATTTCTGCTGTGTGAACTTATTACTGAAACTATGCAATGTTGCATATGGACCATTTTTGTTCCTACAAATATAAGGAGTATTGACCAGAAGTTCTACTCCTTAGTGGTTCTGATGACTTTAGCAAGGTTTCTTGGACTGTCTTTTGGGTACTAAGGATGGGAAAATTTTTATGTCATTAAAGACTTTATTGCATTAATAGAAAACCAGCTAAAATAAAAAGGTTAAAGGGAATATTAAGGTGTGATAATGGGAAAGAGTTCAAAAAATGCAAAAAACTTATTGAACTATGTGGGGGGAAAGGAATTAAGAGGGACTATGTAATCCCAGAACCCCACAACAGAATGGGGTTGCTGAGAGGAAACATAGGACTCTTTGAGAGGCTGCTAGAACCATGTGGCTGACTCTAAATTTACCTACCATGTTTTGGACTGAGGATCTGTTAGCACGGCGTGCATATGTTTTAAACAGGGTGTTGTTCTTTCTTCCTAAGATGTGTGGTGAGTCTTGGTGGGTTACTTTTTTGTTTTGTTATGTCCTCGTTGGGTCTATTTACTACTCCCCATAATATAACACCTTATGAATTGATTATTAGGGAAGGTTCCTCATATAGGTCATCTTAAACCTTTTGGGTTTGTCAAGTAAACTATCCCTTAATACCAGTGACTATTGGGAAAATTTGAGGGTATTAAAGCTTGATGAAGGTTATCTTGTTGGGTATATTGCTTTCCAATAGCAAGGCCTATAGGTTTATATTCTTACCTCCTAACATAGAGGGTAGAGGTAACCTTGAATCTGCATTTTTTTGAAGATAACCCATATGTTCAGGGAATTGGTCATGAGTGGTACTTTTGACCTTGGACTATTTTTAATGATTCATTAGGTTATACTCGTTTTAAAACTGACACACCTGCAAGTTCACAAGAAATTAAATAAAAGGCATGGTCACAAGTTCATGACTCAGATTCGAAGAGGATATGAGCAAGTGATAGTGGTTCCTTATTTCATTTAACAGTTTTTGCAGGTCTTCATCAAGCTATGGTCTAGTGTTATGGAACGCAATGCAGATATGCTGTAGGCGTGCTAAGCTTAACGACAAGAATTTGAACTAAGGACGCAGTGCACGATATGTTATTTTGTTCTTCAAGAGGAAACAGCAGAAATACTAAGTTAAGATGAAGCTGAAATTTCGAAAAACCAAGGCGGTTTTCTGCTGTTGGGAATCCTGTGACATTAATTCTGATTGGTGTGTTTTGCTGTGGTAATACTTGCTGGAGGTAATCTTTGCTGGTAGTTTTTTACCGGCTGGTAGTTATGAAAAGCTGGGTCAGGGCATATTATGCTGTCGAGTACATCTGTTTCTGCTGACTTCATTCTTGTACATGCTGTGCTGTGTCTACTCTTCCTCAAGGGTCAATCATTGATCTCAAGTGAAAACACTACACGATTTCCATAGTCCTTTAATGTGTGCAAGGATCAACTTATCTGGGCATCTTCCATCTTCCTCTTATGATGATGATTGTAGTGGATACTATACAAATTAGCAACCTGATGGGAGTGAATCCCGTTCCTACAAAAAGGTTCGGGATACTACATATCATCCTCAGTCAAGTTTCTTGGAGATCTTGCTTCTAGTTCTGACAAGAAGCAAAGCTCAAAAATCCAAGTTTGGTGGATATAGTGCCGTTCATTGGAGTATAATTCATGATTCAACAAAGACCAATTCATTAGACCAATTCATGTCTGTTTGCTTGTTACATTTCTACAGTTAGAACCATCTAGCGATTGCTAAAGACTTGAGGTTCATGATTGGGGTATTGTTGCTATGCAAGAAGAGATGCAACAGTTCATCAACCAGAAAGTATGGACACTTGTCCCTTTACCTGATGGCAAAAATGCAATAGGGACAAAATGGATTTTGAAGAACAAGAGGGATGCCAGAGGAATAGTTGTAAGGAATAAAGCAAGGTTGGTTGCACAGGGACACAGACAAGAGGAGGGCATTGATTATGATGAGGTATTTGCACCAGTGGCCAGAATAGAGGCAATCAGACTGTTTTTGGCTTTTGCTTCTTATATGGGCTTTCTGGTATATCAGATGGATGTTAAGAGTGCCTTTCTCTATGGAGAAATTGAAGAAGAAGTGTATGTCACTCAGCCTAAAGGCTTTGAAGATCCTTACTTCCCAAAGCATGTGTACAGAGTGGTTAAAGCTTTGTATGGACTTCATCAAGCACCTAGAGCCTGGTATGCAAGATTGTCTGCTTTTCTGTTACAACACAATTACAGAAGAGGTACTATTGACAAGATACTGTTCATCAAGAAAGATTCCAGGGATATACTTTTGGTACAGGTTTATGTGGATGACATCATTTTTGGGTCAACCAATAAAGCCTGGTGTGAAGAATTTAAGGTGTTGATGAAAGGAGAATTTGAAATGAGTGCTATGGGAGAGATGAATTTCTTCTTAGGTCTACAGGTGAAACAGTTGCCTGATGGTATTTTTATCAGCCAAGACAGGTATGTTAAAGACATGCTTACAAAGTTTGACATGGAATCTGTAAGAACTGCAACAACACCCTATGAAGCTGCTAAGACCAAATTGAAAGATGAAACTGATCCTCCAGTTAATGTACATTTGTACAGATCCATGATTGGTTCACTTATGTATCTCACAGCTTCAAGACCTGACATAATGTTTGCAGTTAGTGCTTGTTCCAGACATCAAGTTACTCCACTGACTTCTCATCTGAATGCAGTCAAGAAGATATTCAAGTATCTAAAAGGGCAACCAAAATTAGGCTTGTGGTACCCTAAAGATTCTCCTTTTCAGTTGGAAGCCTACAGTGATAGTGATTATGCTGGTTCTCATGGTGATAGGAAATCCACTACAGGTGGATGTCAATTTCTGGGCAGAAGGTTAATTTCATGGCAGTGCAAGAAGCAGACTATTGTGGCTACTTCTTCAACAGAAGCCGAGTATGTTGCTGCTGCTAGCTGCTGTGCACAGGTACTCTGGATTCAGAACCAGTTGCTGGATTATGGATTCAACTTCATGAATACCAAAATCTTCATAGACAACCAGAGCACCATATGCATTATGAAGAACCCAGTCTTTCATCAGAGGACTAAGCATATTGAGATTAGGCATCACTTTATATGAGATGCCAATGAAAAGAACTTGATACAAGTGTTGAAGATTCACACAGATGATAATGTGGCTGATTTACTGACCAAGGCATTTGATGGACCAAGATTTGAGTATCTGGTGGTCCATATTGGGATGGTGAATCCCTCTTTCGTAAATTGAGGGGAGGTATAAGCCTAAAGGGAGGCTTGTTGTTGTATACTTGTATATTCTAACTTTCTTGCAGGTGGATATGGTGTTTTGTGGGATATTATTTTCTTGTGATTGCAGGTAGTCAATACTGCTGCTAGTTGTACATTCTTCCTACTGACAGGCTGGTTTCTGCTGGTAGTACTATGATTCTGCTGGCATACTTCTGCTGGTGGATTCATTTCTGCTGATAGGGTGTGTATTCCCGCTGTTTGCATGGTTTCTGCTGTTGGTTGACTCTTTCTGCTGGCTGAATACATTCATGCTGCTGGAGCTGTTTATGCTGTCAATACATCTATTTATGCTGCTGAACTGGTTTGTGCTGGTAGTATCATGTTTCTGCTGGCTGATTTATTTCTGTTAGTTTTTGTTGTCTTGGTCGTAAGTATGTTTGTTGGCTGAGTATATCATGACTACGCGTTATCTTAGTATATATTGTGACTCGTTTGGTTGTATTGGGTGGTGTAGGATTGGTATCTCCAGAGTCACTAGATCACTTGTTTTGTGTTCTGGGAGTGACTATCCATATATCTTGCTTTTTGGAGGTGTGTGCAAACATCGTAACGAGAATGTATCTGGACTGAGACATGACTCGTTGTATTGTCTGACGTCTGTTTCTTAGTGATCATCTTTAATTGATTTTCTGTTGGACTGTGGTGTCTTGGTCTTCGTGCCTGGCACTTTAGAATCGATGTGTTGAGTTAACAGAATGGTTGGTAGAGACTGTTTATAACTCTGCTTGGTGTGTAGCTTCTAAAATCTGGTCATAGTTTGCAGTATGTTTTAGACAGTTCTATATAGAATGTCTAGTTTATAATAGGGTGAGAATGTTGAGCAAGGATAAAGTGGTATTTTAACATCACTTGCATGAATTAAAGGGGTGGAGACTGTGACAAGTCTGTAGTAGTTCTCATTCTGTGTTACTCTGTAGTTGTGTACGTGACAATTGCATTGCATAAGGTTAGTATAAAGATTTTGAAATCACATCAAATTGCTAACAAGGTTCTGTAGTCGATAATATGTATGTGTTGTGTTTTCTCTCGTTGAGTGCATACTTTACATTGTTATTGATTGTTGTTCTCTAATTTCTGGGCTATAATAATGTGTAACAATTAGAAGATGTCGTGCTAATTAATCAATCTTTTACATCTTTTCCGACTCTAACAAGTAAATACACAACCCAACAATATCCCCAATAAATATAAGAGCCTTGACTCAGCTAAACACGCTGTATTCACTCTCACTCCTCACTTCAAACAATCAATATCAATCAACATCACCAATGTGCATTTGTTTGGAGTCGAGATAGTGTACGCAAGAGATGATAACAGATCCAAAAGGATTGCACAATTATATGTATGTGTGGGAAGGGAAATATGAGAGAGTGTGCGAGGAGGTTGTCACATGACTCTATCCCTCCTCAGTCTATTCTTGTGAAGCGTATATATGTACGTCACTGTTTAGTGCGCTTTTGTTGCATCCACTGAATGGACCCTGGACAGCGTCGTGTTTTGAACTCTCATGTGTGTGTATCAAAAGATATGGGGTGCCTAACCGCTGTGGTTCGCCGGTATATGATTGCTTGAGTGGCGACTTCTGCTAGCTACTATGTTCCGTCGAGCATATTGATTTCTCAGGCTTGCTGTAGTGGGGGGGGTGGATATGAGAAGTCTAGGGTCTTAGGATCAGTTACAACTTGACGATGCAATGGCATTTTTGCATTTGCCTTTAATGACATGTTCTGGGGGTGATCTCTTTGATGAGTGTGAGTGTGTCGGTATTGATACTGTGATTGCGCGTGATTCACGTTGTGTGCTGTCACTTTTATAATGATGATCTCTACATATGTATGTCTTAACTCAGTGGAGTGGTAGTTGTGATGAGGTGTCTAACCATTTGCCTGTGTATGAGTTCTGCGCTCTCCGCTGGAAAGTTGGAAATCTAGAATGGATGTCCGAGTTATCATCATTTGCCAGCTAGCCCGAGTGTAGCTCTGATGTTTTGTCCGATTGGTTCTATTAGGGTATGATAATTGTCTCACTTCGCTTTACTTTTTGAGGGTATATACGTGTGATTGGGAATCCTTAAGGCTCTACAGGGCAATAATATGTGTGTATGGTGTACACCAATAGTGGTTTTTGTGAACTCTAGTATGAATTGCTGGATGGCGAGTCTTCTAGAGAAGAGCGGCGACTAGGTAAGCACACCGAGTTGACCAAACGAATTTTCGCTCTCTGTTGACATAGGAAAATATGTGTTTTTGCCAGAGTTGAGTGATAAATTTTGTTTATATGGTGGAAAGGGTCGAAAGTGCCGCAATACCTTCTTTGTAGGCAGCGTCAATAGTTCGAGCGTTTTGGCCACATTGTGCATTGCCGTGCGACAGGAACTGTATGTGTAGTACTGTTGCCTTGGAGTGTATCGCATGTCGCGAGGGTTTTTCAGGTTGGTGATGAGATGCGTTGATTTGTCTTAGGGTTCGTTGAGATTGATGACAACATTCTTGTTCTCAGTCCAGACATGCTAGTAGTGGAGATTCAGGATTGCAAATCTCAATTCTTAAGTGCCCAGTATGCACGGTGTTCAATTTTAAATGACAGATGACAGTTCTTTCCATATATGAGTTTGTATGGTGTTGTACCGATTGGTGTTTTATGAGCAGTGCGAAAAGCCCACAGAGCATCATCAAGTATTCTCGACCAAATAGCAGGATTGTTTTTAACAGTCTTTTTAAGAATTCTTTTAAGGGCTCTGTTTGTGTTTTCAACTTGACCACTTGTTTGAGGATGGTATGATGTAGAGAAACGGTGATTAACTCTATATCTCTTCATAGTCTTTTCCATTATCTTGTTACAAAAGTGAGTACCTCAGTCGCTTATTAGAGCTTTGGGCATTCTGAATCGGCAGAATAGTTTCCTTAGAAAGGTAATAACAACTCGGGTATCATTGGTTGGTAAAGCTTGAGCTTCGGACCATTTAGATACATAATCGATAGCAACAAAAATGTATTCAAACTTATGTGATTTTAGGAATGGTCCCATAAAGTCAATACCCTAAATATCGAAAATTTCACACACTTGAATGTTGTTTAAGGGCATCTCATCACATTTTGATATATTTCCTGTTTTTTGGCATGCTTCGCAAAGGAGAACTAGAGTATGATCTTCCTTTATGATTGTCGGCCAATAAAATCCTGAATCTAGGACCTTTTTAGCGGTTACGTTTGGTCCATAATGTCCACCGGTTGGTCCATGGTGACATTGATTTAAAATGGTTCGGGTTTCTGGTCCAGATACATAGCGTCTGATCATACCGTCAGAACATACTTTGAAGAGGTAGGGTTCTTCCCAAAAATAATGTTTGAGATCAGAGAAGAATTTGTTCTTTTGTTGGTATGTTATTCCTTTTAATATGATATCACCCACCAAATAGTTTACAAAGTCTGCGAACCATGGTTCCTTTCTGGGGTTAATCTCCATAAGAGTTTCTCCAAGAAAGTTGTCGTCAACCTCACTGTCATCACTTAACTCGTTATTGTCAATCTGGGATAAGTGATCGGCAGCAACATTTTCTGTACCTTTTTTATCTTTGTTTTCTATATCGAATTCTTATAGGAGTAGGATCCATCGAATAAGACGGGGTTTTGCGTCTTGTTTCTTAAATAGATGTTTAAGAGCTGAGTGATCAGTGTGAACAATAGTTTTTGATAGTATAAGATAGGATCTAAATTTGTCAATTGCAAAAACTACAACCATAAGTTCTTTCTCAGTTACGGTGTACGGATGACGAAGTGCTTGCTGAGATTATCTTTAGGGGTAAGTCTATTTCTGGTGATGGTGTTATGGTAGTGGACAAGCTACCTGATGATGAGATTGTTGATCCACGGGTTAAGGTTGAAACCGTTTATGAGTCTACCTCTTCTCCTCCTCGGTCTCGTCGTAAACATCTTGGGGTGAGAAGTGATGACTTCCTATGGGATAAACCTATTGAGGATTTTTTTAGTTCTGAGAGTGAGAGTGATGATGACATGGAGAATTATATTCCCCCTCTTCCATATGGGAATTTAAAAGAATGGAGAGTGGTGAGTTGTCCGCAGGTCATTAATTATATCATGTTTATTATCGAGGAGAACAGCCGGCCCCCCACGCGGCCGAAAGTACATTTACCTACATGAAACAGTTGTTACCACATGTTATCGTAAGGATCTCCTTCTTTTGCGTCGATGCTTAATAGGTACTTTCGGTTAACCAGAAGTAGATGTTTGGTTTAGAACTCTGGAGGATGTGAATATGGTTTGTGTCAGTGCTTCAACCTGATGACGTGGAAGTCTTTTGGCGTACACAAGATGAATGGATTAGATTAGCGAAGTTTGTATCCTAAGAGTTTCAGTTATCATGTCTCGGATATTGCCGAATGGAAGGACTGTGTATATGTTTGTGGACAAGTTCTATCCTATCCGGGCTACACTGCTTGAACGTATGTTACGTCACAGGCTCACAGTTCCACCCTCGTATTGTCGGGATGTTGTTGTTGCTGGGAATATCATTCAGACGGTCCAGGCTGGCTTAAGGCAAGCATATGAGGTTAATTGCATCGCTCCTATTAAGTTGTTTCTGATTAGTATTATGTAGTTTACTATAATAAGTTTAGTTAGTTTGTTTAAAAAAAACATAATGTACTCTTAGATAGTTTTATATATTAGTTTTTTTTGACAAAATAGCATTTAACATCCTTAGATTTAAGAAATCGATGCTTTGAGTGTAAAGATATAGTGGTTGTATAACTTCGGTGTTAGAGCTTGCACTGCACGATAAAATGGTTTGCACTACCATGGCTAACAGCCAAGAAAGAGTCTGGCTCACCATTGCAAACGGCTTTGGTGTGTAACTCAAATCCGTTGATGGTTTGCCAGGTTACCAAAAACTGGATGGTATCCATTTTCCATGTTCCTGTTTGGGATGAAAAATGGCTAGTCCAAGAGAACGGCTCTTGGTAAAGACTTTATCAAATCCGTTGATGGTTGCCAGGTTACCAAAAACTGGATGGTATTCATTTTCCATGTTCCTGTTGGAATGAAAAATGGCTAGTCCAAGAGGGTACGGCTCTTGGTAAAGACTTTCTCAAATCCGTTGATAGTTGACAATTTACTAAAAATTGTATGGTTATTGACTCACCATATTACTCTGTGTATGAAGAGTTGGCTAGTCCTGAGCAAACGGCTTATAGGTAAAGACGTTTAAATCCGTTGTAGCTTGTGAAGGTTTGCCAAGAAACTGTTTAGGGTATTCCAATTCCAACCCTTGATTCCATCGTTTTTTCTGAGAAATTGGACTGGATTTTTGTTACCCCAGGGTGTTTTGTGTTTTCACCAAAGTATCAACTAGCCCAAGAGTGAGTAGCTACTTGGTAAAGGCTTATCCAATCTACTTATGTTGCTGCAAAGACTGGAAGCTGCTGTTCTTTGATTGCTACCTCATTTGATTCTGCTGTTCATCGAGTTCATGCTGTTTCATTTGATGCTGCTGTTTTGGATGTTGCTTCTCCGGTTTCTGCTGCTTGTATTGTTGCTGCTGGTTACATTGTATCTGCTGGTATTTGTGATGCTGCTGGTTCGTTTGTTCTTGCTGTCTTCATCTATATTTGCTCCTTACTTTGTTTCTACTGCTACTCAATCCTCTTGCTTCGAGAAGATCTATCTAGAAACTTGGAATTAACGGAGTCAAAACCAAGTAGAGAGGAAAGTTGGGACATTAATGAAAACGACTAAGTTCCATTTCCTGCGGTAAGAGATGTTTGTTTTCTGCTTATGGCCCCATAAGTGTTTTTCTGCTGGCAGTTCAAGTAGTGTTTTTGCTGGTTATATTATAGAGTTTATGCTGGAAGACTTAGAAGCCGTTCCTGCTGATATGTTTCCTGGCTGGTCATGTACCTCATTTCCTGCTAGACAGGTATTGAAGGTCTGTTGATCTTAGTTATAGACTGATTAATGTATCAGGGATTATAGTTTAAATCTAGAGTTACTCCTCATGAAGATAGGAATGAGATATATTAGGAAGAGATTGATGTATATCTCTTACGCGTTTTTAGTTATCTTGTTTAGCAATTTAGGGTTTCTTCTCTATAAAAGAAACCTTTAGCATTAGGGTTTTGTACCGATTACGCATTACACAAATAGTTTATTATCAATAGAGAGATCCATAGAGGATCATTGTTTATATTTGTTCTTCTTTATACTGCATTGTTTAGTTTCCGCCTAAACAATTGTTAGAGTCTCTCACGTATATACTTGTGATTACATAAGTACTATACAACCACAAAGGCTAGAAGATCTATCTAGTTCTAGATCCTAACAAAACGCGCCCTTGGGTCTTTTCTGTAAATCATTTACACCATTAATTATTTATACTCATTTTCCAGTTTATGCCTTTTAGCTTATTCAGCTTATTAACTGCTTATTGAAAGTGCTTTTTGGATTCTTATTTTTACCATTTCCTCAGTAATTGTCTTAAGAATTTTTAGTAATTTTTTCAGTTTTTTTATAAATTAGTTAAGTATTTTTAATTAATTTTCTAGATTAAATTAGTTTTTAATTCATAATAAATATATATATATATATATATAGTTCCTTTTTCTAAAATTATTTTAAGTCATTTAGGATTTATAAAAAAGAAAAAATCATTTGTAGTGTTAAATTTTGATAGATTAGGTTTTAAGTCGCGTTTTTAATTTCCCGTTATCGTTTTATGCTTAATTTCTTTAAATGCTTTAATTGTTTACTTGTTTTTACTTGCTTTTACATGTTATTTATATTTTCATTAGTAGTTATAGAAACCAAAATCAAAGTCTTTTTAAATCATTCAAATCACGCGATCACGAACTTAACCTCGATTTTCAATTCACACCTCGTCGGGATATGACTCGGGAAGGTTTTTTTGAATTTTACTTTGGATAAAAGTAATCTTCTTTAGAATCCTTTTGGAATACTTATCTTATACTATTATTGATATTAGGTATTTGGAATATATATTTAAGTATATATAGGCTAAGTATTTGGTAATCAGGGGCTCTTATAATGAATCTATCTGATCATATGTACAATATTTATACTGTAAAACGGTCCTCACGAAACCGGAGGTTAATCCAACCGAACTCCGACGAATGACAAAGCCATATTCGTCACTAAGCTTTATTGCTAACTGTTTTATTTCAGGATTGCATAAAGATGGAGATGCAGAAACCTCATTCCAGCAAAGTCAAGTTCATATCCAAATGCTCATACTCAAGACTCAATGTCGTTATAACATCAAGAAAGATGGACCTAAAGCTTCCGCAAACTCTGATATCAACCTCTTCTTTAGTATGTCAAAGAGATGTAGTTATGTATTGATGAAGAAGTACGAATATAAAGTCAAGCTTTTAAGATTGCAACAAGTATGAGCATGTCGGCCTGAAAGTCACAAGCACACAAGATGAAAAAAGATCATAAGATGATCATTAGAGATTAAATTTAGCTGATGATCTTAAAAAGCTCAAGATCACATATAATGACAATCTTAAAGAAACAAGCTCAAGCCATAAGTCAAAGATCACTACATAAAGATGCAAGACAAAAGATTAACTATTACATAAAAAAGACTCAAGATCAAGACAAGAAGCTTCAACGATTAATGATCAAGGTCACAAGGAGAGATCTATATGATCACCCCTTAGGAGAGATTGTTAGAAATACAGAAAGTGTTGATCATTTATGAGATCTCAACGATCGTCCCTTAGGGGGAGATTCTTAGGAATTCAGTTTTTAGTGAAGTGACGATCATTATCGATCTCACGAGCCTTTGTAATAGTTAGACAATTTTATGTAATAGTTAGGAAGCTAACCAGGCCGGCTTATAGAAAGCCTAAGGAAAGCCCGGTTAGCCCGCACCCTTGTAACTATATAAACCCTCTTCACACATGGAGAGGGTGTTGGTTGAATCATTTTACACATAGTTACATGTGTGTTTTTCTATGTTCTTCCTCCCACTTCTCTCTCTAGCTTTCTCTCTCTAACCAGGCCGGTTTGGGTTAAAGGAGGCAAACCGCTGGCAGAACAAACCGCTACCCCAAAACACTACCCCCAAAATGCTACTACCAAACCGCCACCAACACCAAACCGCCACCAACACCAAACCGTCACCAATACCAAACCGCCACCACCAAACCGCCATTTACCAAACTGCCACAGAGTTTTAATTTGGGCAGCGTTTCGTCTAGTAAAGACCATGAAAAATGATAAATCGCTACACTTGTATTCAAACCGCCACGGTCAAACCGCTGGCTGATCTGGGGACCACTACCAAACAGCTGCCTGTACATTTTCTTGTCTTCTTTTGTTTAGATTCGACTAACAAACAAAATAGTACACTATGAACACCAAACCTCTGCCAAGAACTTCAAAACTTAAAGTAAATCAGATTTAAACTTTTAAGCCCTCAACAACCCACAAAATCTGCTTAATAACCAAATAAGCTTAAAAAACTTTAAAATAAGCTAACATGAAAGACCAGATCTGCTGATGTGTTTTTGGACAACAAAAATATCAACAAGCTAGAAAGCATGGATATTAAACAGCAGATTCTTACAACAACAAACATTAGCAATTCGTGACTTTTTTTAGAAATAAGCCCACAAAAATAAGCCAAACTAAGCTTTAAATAATCTGAACAAAAAAACACAGCAACAACAGTGATAGATTACACGACAAATGTAACAGATTCGAGACTAACCGGATCACTAAAATATAAACCGACTCGACCCAAGAATGAAACCTAGCTCTGATACCACTTGTTAATTATAAAAGAATCATTGATCCGGTGGTCTTGGTGACTCAAACCATAAGAATGCCATGTTTAGAGAGAGAGTAGATGGAGAAACTAATGTGTGTAAAATAAAATGAAAAGTAAAGTATTACAAGAGTCTCACACCTCCATGGAACCAATGGAGGGGTATTTATACCACCATCTATACATAAGTTTACTAAAATGCCTATTCTAGTCCCTACGTATGGTGGTATGTTAAACTATGGTAATTCCGTAATGTCGTCACATAAAATGAAATCCTAACACAAACAAACTGACTCGTACTACTAAAAGCTGAAGCTTCAGTTTAGTCATAACAAGTTTGTTTTCTTATTTCTCATAACTTTGGTTGGAGAATAAGTTCGAAGGAGATAACACTCCAATTGTCATTCAACCACCTTGCTATTCCGCAAGCAAGGTGTGACATAGATTCTTTATTTGATTCTAATAAAAGTCTATACATTGAAAAGTATTTCTGTGTGTTTTAAACTTGTTCTTTATATTGCTTATATATATATATATTTGTTTAAAACTCACTTCGTTGCTATGGAATGTGATTAAGTCTAAATTGATAACCTTTATATCACATTCTGAGGGACCAACACACTAAGAGAGTAAACCAATCACGAGAACAAGAAAGGATGAAAGTATTACGAGGTTAACATATCCATGCCTGGTACTTTTTTTAAAATATCGATAAAGTGCGAAGGGATATAGTCATATACCCAGACTCTGTTGGAACGTTGTTTGAGTCGTTGAAATCACTACTTGTGTAACATTCCGTATTTTTAGGTCATTTACGACGTCATCTATTTCACTATTTTTTTCCGTACGCGTTCGCTTTTAAATTTAATAGTTAAGTTAAATCGCGTAAGTTAAAAATTATCGTTTAGCGTAAACGGACACCAAACAAATAAACATTTACATCAATTATGTGTTATATAATTATTTTAATGATAATTATGGTCGTCGTTCTTTTTTTTTATTGGTTACGTAAGTTAAATATGTTTATCGATAAATGTACGTTTAAGCGTAACCGGAAGCACGTTAATTTATTAACGCTTTAACAAATACCCTCGATTGTACCCAATAGCTAAAGATTATTTAAAATTTAGCTAAATAAATGATGCTTACACTTTTTACACTAGAAATGAAACAATATACAAATAATTTCAAGTAAACACATCTTTACAAGTTGTAACTAGTATAAATTCATTCAAGTAAGCTAGCTAAGATGAAAATAAAACATATACTCCCTCCCTCATCATATCATATGGCATACATACATATGTATGATAGGAAAATACAATTTTTACACACTTTGGTCAATGGTACATCTCTTGCAATTAAAACCTAGCCTTTCTTTGTTTCTTTGACTCATAACACATAAACAAGAATCCCCAAAACCCTCACTATGTTTGTTGAATGTTTTTACTTGACTATTGACCATTGAAAGTCTTATATACATGCAAGTAACTAGATAGTAACACATAGAGAACAAAACACTTAGTGAAATTTTCATAAAATCCCTCTCTTTCTCTCCTTGAGCTCACGGCAAGAAACAAAGATCCAACCCAATCCATACTAAATTTTATACAACCTATACCCTTCTATACACATCTATCCTAAGACATTCTAAGGTGTTTCCAACCATTGAATCACCATTTACAAGTAATAATCAAGAAAAGGAAGCTAGGGTTTTTATTAAGAAAACAAGGGATTTCTTAAGTGCAAGCTTGGATTCTAAGGCTAAACAAGGGTTTAGCATTCGTTTATCATCATCTTCATAACCTATAAGGTCTACTAGAACCCTTTACATTCTTATAATTTTCATTGTTATGCATATGATTAGTTCTATTTTAGTTGAATCACCATTTAAGATTTTAACTTGTAAATGAAGTTTTCACTAGTAATGATCATCTTGTAGACTTTTATACATGTTGTGTTATTACATATATCATGTTAAAAATGATGATAAAATATTGTATCATGTTGTTTTGGTGTAAACATGATCATGGGATAATTAGGGTTTTTATGAATTCTTAATATGTTTTAAGTTAAAGAAATATATATGACAAGTTAATATTGATTATGGACTTATGATAATATTATATGATCACTAGAATGAGGTTACTACAAGATGAGAAAACATGGACACATATGGTTTTTATGTAAAATGATTATATATAAAAACTAGTGATTTATGGTTATTATGAAAATTATAGTTTATTAAATATTATGGAAGACTTGTAATATTTGGACAAAGGGACAATAAATGGACAACGGACATAATATACATATAATATATATGATAAATATAAAATATAAGACTAGGGGTAAAAGTCATAAGGTGAAAACAAGGAAACAAGACTTAATTTTGGACTCATGAAGGACATGCCAACATTCTGTCCAAATTCGTGTATAAGACATACTTATTTTATGTGTTTATAAGATAATACATTTCACGACGATTTCGAAAAGGTAAGAAATTTGTCAAACGGATTAATAACGAAAAAGTTACGTTAAAAACGAGTTATACGTTAATTAAACGGAGTTTATAAAATTTATATCAAACAGCAAGTTTGATATTTTTAACAAATAATACATATTTTTAGGATTCCAAAATGATAAGAATCGTAATTTTTCAATTAATAACGAACGAGTTATGAATTTCGCGAGTTTACGACAATTAATACTTTTATAAAACTATTTTTATAAAAGTTACTGTTCATGACAGAAAGTTATATTTTTGTAAACCTTATAAATTGATAGGATTTTCAATAACGAGAACGTCCTCGAAAGAATCGCTAAAAACGGAGCTATAACGAATAAAATACGACATTTACGGGTTTTACGACAACAAATACGATTTAAATAAAACTTACATCTTATGTGAACGAGTAAAAGTTCCTGTCACCCAGGGGTTCAAAGTATGGAAAATGTAAATTATGATAACTCGTCTTAAATACAAAAAGATGGGCATGAGAAACGCAAGAAACGAGATTAGAAACCGTGAAAGTTATGACGATTTTAACCAAAAAGTATGTTTATAAACATTTTAATTTTATAAACGTGTTTTCACTTAAACCTTAGATGGTGATTATCTATAAAGACTTATGCATGGTAGGAATACTTAATGTGCTTAGTACTTACACGACTTTGTATTATGTAAAATATTTGTTTAAATCTTAAATTTAAATTAGTTGCATTTGATCAATTCCGCGTGGCGCTTGATTTGTAATAATACTTGGAATTCCTCACTCAAGGTGAGTTCAAACCCCACGTTTTACATGCTTTTGTTTACAAAGTTTTTTGGGTGAAAAACATGCAATTGGCCCCCCCTGTTTTATTATTTACAATTGGACCACAAGTGGTTAAGTTTTCATGTTATGATTACGTGTTTGCGCTAAGTAGCGATAACCCATATCTAATCCATTATCATGAACTGTCCAATTACATGGACCTGTGAGAGCGAATGTATGTAATAGATCAATTGGGTTTGAGAACCCCAAGTTTGCGGGTGATTAGCTATCAATGACAAACGTACGTAATACCATGTCGAATATCGGGTGTTGCAGTTAGCACATCACCACGGCAATGTAGGCCTAATATGGTATTCATACACGTCAAGCTTCAGTATCATGAGCTTAGAGCAACGTAATTACATTTATATGATGTCTACATCTGTTGCATTATCATACCTTAGGAAATCTTGTGTCCTACAACATATGATTTAGTCAACTATGAATTCACCAAACATTATTTTGACGTTTAAAGCAATGTTTTTCATGGGATCACAATAAGCACGAGGTGCGATGGATACATTGGTGGTTTTGATTTGGATGTCCATGCATTAAAGATTTTTGTCGCATTTCATTTTGTAAATTTGTTTGGGCCTGAACAAATCTTTGTATTTTGATCCACGTTGAACAAGTTTAAGCTTCGGGCTTATGTAACAATTACTTTGTTAAATCCAATGTATCGTTTTCAAACGACTTTTTGGTCGTTCTATATATATCTTGTGTTATTGATCTGAGAAGTAACACGCCCCGGACCCTTATTCCGCTGCGACCCAATTTGGGGGTGTTACAGATTGGTTTGAATCGTTTCACAATAAACCACTGGTTGAATTATCAAACGTTACTTGTTGAACATTACTTCAACAACCCCCCGGCAGCAGCGCCAAAAATTGATTGTTCAATAGTATATATATATAATATATAAGCAAACTATCAACCAATTGCCTTTGATCAATGATTGGTTAAGAAGATCACAAAAAATAAAATATATATGTGTCCGGAAGTATGATTCTGGGTCATTTAATCCCACGATGCTTGAATGGAAAATCGAATGACGAATTATAATCGATGTTTGAATCTTATAAAATTTTATGATTGGATTTTTCAAATTTCAACAAGTATAAAATATGCCAAAATGAATTAAATAAAACAAAAACGAAAGCTATATAACTTAAAACCTAAAACGGGCACGAAAAACGCAGGTCAAAAAACCTAAAATTTGCAATTTTTAACCTATAACAAATTTTTTAAACTAAAAATAGATTCTACTTGACTAAAAACGAAGTTTAAAAAAACTAGATCGAAAACGGAGTTCGTTTGGACCAAAAACGAGTCAAATCAAAAACGGGGTTTGAATCCCGTTCTTTAGAAAATGAATTTTTGAGAAAATGACCCTATGAAAAATTTAACAATTTTCCTAGAAACTATATCAAAAAAGAAAATTTTAAAAAAAAAGTTGATATTTTTCTGACTTTTATTTTATTTTTTATGATTTTTTAAAGTTTTTAAACAAAATAAATTATAAAAAATACTAGACGTTTATAAAAAATTCTGGAAAAATTACACAAACTAGCTTAAAGGCTGAGGGTCCTAAGAAAAATAAGCTGGGGAAACCAGCTTATCAAATAAGCCGAGAAATAAGCCCAAACAGCTTAATAAGCAAATGGGCCAACAAGCCCTTATATAATAAATCCCACAAACCACTACCGGATGAGCTATTGTAGCACAGCGGTAGTGGTGTGGGGTTTATAAGGGTTGAGGCTTGTTGAGGTCGGGGGTTCGAGCCCTAGCTCACCCCTGACTTCCAAGCTTCCCCTTTTATTTTATTTTTCAAAATTTTTTTTACAAACTTAAAAAGGACATAAAAATAAGCTATTTTTATAACTACAACTTTTTACAAAAGCTTATAAATAAGCTAAAAAAAGACTTGAAATGGACAGAAAAGGCTTAATAAGCTTAATGGCTTATTTTGGATTTAAAAAGCTATGAAAGTGCAAATAAGCTACAAAATTAGACCTAACTATACTTAATAAGCTAATGCAGACTCTAAATAAGCAAAATGAAAGAAAAAATAAGCTTAGAAAAGCTTATTAGCTATCTGACATAAAAAAGTAGGTAAAACAGACAAGGTGGCAACTTTGGGCTTATAAATAAGCCCTTAGACAAACTCTTAAGAACCTAAAAGCTAGAAAAAGGAAAAGAGGACATAAAAGACTTTAAGAAAAAGCAATCTAAACTTATTTTGAAACAATATTAAGCTATAAAAAAGCTGCTAGAAAAAGCTAGGACAGACAGAATGCTTAAGTGTACAAAAAGGGCTTAAAGGCTTTTTCTTTTTGGATTTTTAAACAAATTAAGCTAAGCAAAAAAGAAAATAAGCATTCACAGTCAAATAAGCACACAAGATAAGCACATAAGCACAAACAACAACAATTAAAAAGCATTAAATAAGCCAGAAATAGGCTTGTTTGAGTCTCAGCACCAGGGGAGGTACTTAAGCTAACAGCCTGAGATGGGCGTTTTTGTGCTTATTTTTAAGCACAAGGATGGACACTTAAAATTCTATAAGCTAAGAAAAGGAAAAGAGGACATATAATTCTACAAGAAAAGGTAATCTAAACTTATTTTTAGCAACTAATGAGCTAAAAAAATAACTTGAAAACAGTAGTACTAACTTTTGAGTTAGTACTGCCCAAAGGACTTTAAGCTGAAAGAGCTTTAATAAGCCAACTTTGTGGACAAAAATAAGCTTAGGTGACTTTGTAACAAACCTAATAAGCAATATCACAAAAAAGAAAATTAAATCACTAAACCCATATAATGAGCAAATGAGCTTATTAGCTCATTTTTGCCAACCAAACAGCCCTTGGGTTGCTTTTTGGGCTTAAAAATAAGCTGGCAATTGGTATCCTAGTCCACAAAAAAACAAAAGAAAATTCAGTATTAAGCTCATAGAACAATAATCAAGACTTAAAAAGCAATTTGAAATTCTGGATAAGCGAGAATTAGCTAATCAAAAAGCTGAAAATTCATTTTTCTTTGCTTATGCAAACTTTTCACACAAGCCTAAAACACACTTGAAGCTGACTTTAACACTTAATCAATGCATACAAATACACAAAAATAACACACAAACATGTCCTAATAAACACTTTAAGCCAAAACTCAAAAATAAGCTATTCTAACACACACAAAAAACAACAGATTCTTATATTAGCTAATTTAGACTTGACTTTTGAAGTTTAATGAATAAAAACCTAATTTAACTACTGATAAGGCCTAAATTAAACTAATACAAATTTCCCAAATGACCACAACCCATTGTTGAACCAATTTGACCCATTTTACCCTTTGTCCCAAACACCCCTTTATTTTTCAGATTTGTTTTTTAATGCTTATTAAGGGTTAATTAGGCCAAGGGACTCAAAGACAAACACTCATACATCATTAATAAGCATAAATAAGCACTTGACAATAAGCAATAAGCACAATTAAGCTAAAAAATAAGCTAATGCAGAAAATAAGCTTAAATGAAGGAAAATTGACTTATAAAACCCTTTGCTCAAAACAAGGGTGAATAAGCTATTGAAAGCTTTGTCTACAAGCTCCAGCTTATCATCAATGATAAGCTGGTATTGTCCATATGCCCTTCCAAATTTGGCTTATCATCCATAAATATAAGTTGTGGTATTTTTTTTGGTATTTTTTTCTTGATTTTTTTCTTAACTAATTAACTTTTTATGTTTACTTAATTAAAGCAGCTTATAAATAAGCTGTATTGAGAGCTTTTTTGAACACAAAATAACACAATTAAGAAGCTTAACACTTGGAATTGTAAATTTACTTAAAACCTCAAATTTGCATTAAAACTTGAAAGTGTTACAAAGTTGAAAGTAAAAGCTGTACAGTGATATTAAAACTAAAAAGTAAGCTTAAGTAAAATTAAAAAATTAAGCTAAGATGCCCTTTAGGCTTACAAAAGTGTCCTATTTATAGCCGAATTCTTCATAAGCTTGGTCTTTGTGTTGTGCTTCCTTTGTGAGGGCTTCCAGAGGTTGTGTTAGTTGTGTGAGAGGGTTCATAAACAAATCCCAGCCATTAAATCCAAGTGTGCTTCTTTTCATGCCATCTTGACCATCGAATTGTGCAATTGTTGAAATTGGTGAGGATTGCCAGCATGTAAAGGTGCTTGGGGGTTTGAGGAGAGGTAGTGAAGGTGAAGAGGAAGGATTGTCCATGGGGTTGTAGAGGTTGCAGGGTAAAAAGGTGGGAAGACACCCGTGAGTGTCTTTGGGTTGTTTTTGGGCGGGAAAATGGGTTATAAAGGACAGGGTAAAAGTTTTGGGTAAATGGCAGAATTAGTCCTCCAACCTATACACTCTTATTGCAAAGTTCGTCCTTGTGGTGTTATGGAGTTTGGAGGTTTGTAGAAATGCCCCCTCGAACTCAGTTATGACATTACAAAGTCAGTCCTTGGGTCAATACAAGATTGGTGTTTGGCAAGTTTAGCCCCCTCTACTTTATATAAATAAATTGCAAATCAGCCTGTATAAGTCATTTTTAATCCTTGCAACAAATTAGGGATTTGGCATTTTGTGGTCCCTCAAGTTGGATTTCCTGCTTCAGTCCTCGGAGTTGAACTTTGACTCAGGTCGGGGTTGACTTGACTTTGACTATTTGACTTTTTTGTTGACTTTTTGGCTTGATTGACTGTTTGGCTTTGATTTTGCTTTGTCTTTTCACACTTTTCCATTCCATGCTCAGTTTTGTCATTTTTGGCTTTGTTTTTTGTCCTTTTCGTAATATCCGTTTCCTGCACAATACAAATGCAAAACAAACATATATTTGGCAGTTTTTGTCTGTTTTTGGTCATTTAAGCTCGTTTTTAATGGAAAAAGGTATGTGTAATTAAGCACATACCAAAATCCCCCATACTAAGGTATTGTCGTGTCCTCACGCAATGTTATGAAGTAAACATTTACGAAAACTAAGAATCTCGATCCCCCTCGACTAATAACCTCGAAAAGTAGCTAAGTGTTCGTCAAGGGCACTAGAAGCATCAATAGCTCGACAAGTCCTTTTTACCATTTTTTTATATGTACACTAACTATCCCTAATATTTTTGGATTTTTCTTTTTCTTTTCTTAACTAACATGTTTGACTTCCTTTATTTTATCAACACTGGGAATGAGAAGCGCCCATAGAATGATCTACGGATGTCCGAATGGATAAATTTATCGTCCATGATTTTTCACTAGTTCCCAACTAAGCGTAAAAACAAAATCTCCGTTAAGTACAAGTAAAGATGCTAACACTACTTATAACTATGACTTGTCAACTTTTTGCTCCTAACAATTATTCAATTAGAGTGATTGTGCTTAATTTTAAGTTAAATTTAGATCGACAGTTTTTAGAAAGTAGTATAGTTCTAGTGCATAATGATATTTCTGAGAAATCTGGGAAAATACTAGATCACCCATCCCCCAACCACATATTCTCGGATAGGTCCCAGCCGCGTTCGACTTAGTTATCAGGGTGAGACCCACAAGAGATGTTTCCGCAATGTAATAGCGTATACTCCACCCTTTTAGGCCGAATTTCTTAGATTTACCGCTAGATAAACAACACTACTCAAAGCACGCAAACATCAAAAATTTAATGATCTCATTGGTGTGATTATTCCATGTAGTGACCTTTTTTTCTCGACTTCCCAGCCTTAACCATCTAATTTGCCCAGTTTTGACACACCACGGAGAAACATAATTAAATCTTCTACCGACGGCAAAACCAACAACTTTTAAGTCTTAAAGCAAGTTATTCCTTAGGTCACAATTAATACTTAGAGTTTAGAAAAAGAAATCTAACCTTAAATTTTCATTATTGCTATATAACCTATACTACCGTACATCATTTACATGACTACAACATCGGTCACTGCCTCCGACTAGAAGTAGTGACTATAGTCCTGATGACGATTTCTATTGATAACAACTTACTAATGCAACTTTTGGCGAGTATTATCTCACTATGGCCTTGTTATTGGAAGACTACAACATCGGTTGTGAGCCGGCAAGATGCAGTAAACCTTTATCAGCCCACAGTTTATATTATTCATTTATTTTTTCATTTTTTCATCATTTTTCATTTTATTTTTTTTTTCTTTTTTTTCATTTTGCAACATATTTTCCGTAATAGAGAAAATTTTGTTTTAGAAACTCAAGTATAAAGCTGAACTAAGATGAATATTTTCGTTTCCGAAAGAGCTTCTTTTTAGAAAATGTCGGTTTAAAGTTAAAGCAAAATTAAGCACGTTTATTAGTCAGGTTAAGAGCTTCTAGGAGAAAAAATGACAAGTTACCTATAAGCTTTTAAGATTTCCAAATAATCCTTGCTTAGCATCCTACATGTAAATAACACTATCATTTTCCGTTCTTCGCAAATTTAAAATCCCTAATAAAAGGATCCGCGAATGCTTAGCCTAATAAACTTTCATTTATTAAATGGTTAAGGGACAAAGCTAGGGCTCAACACGCCTGATCGAGTCAAAATTTATTCTTATTCTACCCATTGGGAAAGTCAAAACTGTGACAAAACACTTATTTTATTTTTGAAAAATTTTAAATTTTTTCATTTTTTTGGTATTTTTGCAAAAATTTGGTGGTAAAAACGGGTTTTTATAATTTTATTTTTATAAATTAATAGTTTTTAACGTAACAACAACTTGTAAACAAAAATCAAAATCCGAAAATTCCCCCCTCATACTAAACAAAACACCGTCCTTAGATGTTTTGAAAGTGGTACCCACGTAAAAAGAAGGCCGATTCTTAAGTGTGCCAAAATATAAAATGTTAGTCGATAAATTTGGATATTGGATACCCAAAATAAAAGCTGAGGATGTGAAAAACACTTGTGATGAAAGGTAAAAACTTCGACACGCAGCCTTCACAATCCGATAATCTTGGACACACAAAACACGGGCAAAACACGGGTGATGGAAGAGGTAAGCCTCCTCACATAAAAACACTTATTCATTACTACATAATGCTATTACTGATAAGCATGGGGTGCCTCCCACGAAGCGCTTGTTTAAGGTCTCTATGCTTGACTTGATCCCCGAATTTATTGGTCCTTGGGGAAGGTTTGGAGGTCCGGGACAACCTCGGTTGGTATGTCCCCTCCAAAATAGTGTTTAATTCTATGACCATTTACTTTGAAGTTAGGCTCGGAGTTTTGGGATAACTCAACAGTGCCATATGGAAAGACTTGGACTACGGTGAATGGTCCGGACCAACGGGATTTCAACTTGCCAGAGAAAATCTTTAATCGAGAGTTAAAGAGGAGAACTTGATCACCGACGTTGAAAACGCGGTTTTTGATCTTGGAGTCATGGATTCTCTTGGTTTTCTCTATATAGATCAAATACATTTCATAGGCATGATCACGAAGTTCATTAAGTTCATTGAGTTGAACTTTTCTGTGATCACCCGCGGTTTTGATATCAAAGTTTGTATGCTTAAGGGCCCAGTAAGCTTTGTGCTCTAACTCGATCGGAAGATGACATGCCTTCCCATACACTAGCTTGTATGGAGTACACCCGATAGGTGTTTTGTAAGCTGTGCGGAAGGCCCATAGAGCATCATCTAGTTTATCCGACCAAGAGGCACAATTTTCGCCTATGATCCTTTCAAGAATTCTTTTCAAACCACGATTGGATACCTTAACCTGCCCACTTGTTTGTGGGTGATACGCGGTGGAGAGACGATGAGTGACTCTATATTTAAGCATGACCTTTGCAAATTGGTCATTGCAAAAATGGGTTCTGCGATTACTTATGATTACACGAGGGGCACCAAATCTGGAGAAGAGAGTTTTAAGAAATTTGCAAACAACTCGGGCATCATTGGTGGGGAGCGCTTTTACTTTAACCCATTTCGATAAGTAATCGACGGCCACGAGTATATATTTGTTCCCTCTTGAAGACGGGAACGGCCCCATAAAATCAATGCCCCAAATGTTAAAGATTTCGCAAACTTGGATAGAGTTTTGTGGCATCTCATCACGTTGCGAAATTTTGCCTTGACGTTGACAAATGTCACAGCGGGTGACAAAGTCATGGGCATCCTCGTAGATCGTGGGCCAATAAAATCCTGAATCAAAGAGTCCTGATCTTTTTAGCGGTGTAATTGGCACCGTAGTGTCCCCAGTGGTGGGTCCTTTTGCAATCTTTGAGAATGTCAAAAGCTTCTTGCCCCCAAACACAACGCCTAATTACTTGGTCAGCACAGATCTTGAATAGAAAGTTGGTCTGTACCCAGAAGTAAATTTTTTGACGTCTTTTAAAAAATTTGTTTTTCTGTTGGGACGACATTCCTTTGACAATGAAATTCCCCGCATGGTAATTTACGAAATCTGCAAACCATGAGGTATTATCATCACGAAGAGAAACCGATCCAAGAGTTTTGAGAGGAAATGTTTCCATGATTTCTTTGTTCTCCGAACTCATACTTGGAGAGGGTTTCTCGAAGTCTGGAGAGAATGATCGCGGCTAGATTTTTCTGCTCCTTTTGTCTCGGATCTCAACATCAAATTCTTAAAGCAAAAGGATCCACCGCATTAATCTTTACCTTAGCATTTTTTAGCAAAGACATAACTTTAAAAAGCAGAATGGTCCGTGTACACTATGCTCTTGGACAAAACGAGATATGACCGGAATTTCTCAAAAGCGTACACTACGGCAAGTAATTCTTTTTCGGTCGTATAGGTAGTATGCTTGAGCTTCGGTCATTGTTTTGCTGGCATAGTGAAAATTGGTTGAAATTGCTGTTTTTTCTTGCCCCTAGGACTGCCCAATTGCAAGTCTACTTGCAATCACACATGGAGTTCGAAGGGCAAGTCCTAAGCGAGGAAGTCCAGTTGGGAGCAATCAAAATTGGAGCCTCGGTCAATTTTCTTTTAAGTGTATTAAAGGATTCGATACACTCTTTTGAGAAGAAAAATTAAGTCTCTTTTTCAAGCAAGTGGGTCATTAGACGGGCAATTTTTGAAAAATCTTGTATGAAACGTCGATAAAAACTGGCATGCCCAAGAAAACTACAGACACCTTTGACAGTAGTCGGGTGAGGGAGCTTGGCTATAACTTCAACTTTAGCACGATCGACCTCAATTCCCGACTTAGAGATTTTGTGTCCAAGAACAATGCCTTCCTTCACCATAAAATGGCTTTTCTCCCAATTTAGGGACAAATTGGTGTCTTCACACCGCTTTAACATTTTTTCCAAATGGGATAGGCATGTAGAGAAAGAATCCCCGAAGACCGAGAAGTCATCCATGAAAACTTCCATCGTTTTTTCGATCATGTCATGGAAGATTGCCATCATACATCGTTGAAACGTGTCGGGTGCATTACATAGCCCAAAAGGCATGCGGCGATAGGCGAACATTCCGTATGGGCAAGTGAATGTTGTCTTCTCTTGATCCTTCGGGTCAATAGGAATCTGAAAATAACCCGAGAAGCCATCGAGGAAACAATAGTATTGGTTTCCCGCGAGTCTTTCGAGCATTTGATCCATGAAGGGTAATGGGAAGTGGTCTTTTCGGGTGGCTTCATTCAACTTTCTATAGTCAATGCACACTCTCTACCCCGTGACTTAATCGAGTCGGTATCAAATCATTATCATCATTCTTGATGACGGTTATGCCACCCTTCTTTGGTACACAGTGTACTGGGCTTACCCATGGATTGTCTGAGATTGGATAAATTAATCCGGCGTTAAGAAGTTTTTCAACCTCTTTTTTGATAACGTCGTGGATCTTTGGGTTTACCCGTCTTTGACTCTGAACTGTTGGTTCGTAGTCCACTTCCATAAGGATTTTGTGAGTACAAAACTCTGGATAAACACCCTTGATATCAGAGAGTTTCCAAGCGATGGCTCGCTTGTGGGACTTTAGAACCTTGATAAGAGCTGCCTTTTCCTCATCCTTTAAATCTTTTGCAATTATGACGGGAAACTTGTCGTCACCTTCCAAAAATGCGTATTCTAAATGAGGTAGCAAATCCTTAAGTTCAACCTCAGAAGGCTCATCAATTGATGATTTAACGATTTTAGCTTCAACAACTTTAAGTTCTTTCCAGATTCCGGGCGAATAATCTTTATGATTCGAAAGAGGAGGTAATGGTTCACTATTGAGAAGTGCTTCCAGAATAAGAATGTCACCCTCCGGATCATAGTAAGTAGCATTAATTTCCTGTGAAATTGGCTCGTCATCGATAGCTATAAAAGCATTGGCTTCTTCGAGAAGGAGAAAATCACTATCCCCGAAGGGAGTTAGTGTTGGTGAAGAATTTGAAACAATTGGATCGTAATCCGGAGAAGGATTACCGTATGCAACTGAATCAGAAAAACCTAGAACTTCTTGCGAGTATTCTTTACTTGCCAATTCAATGACGTCGATTTGGTTCGCCGTCATATGATTGTAATTAGCCGTGTATCTCGAAGTTTGGTCCAGATTGAATGTGATGGCCTCTTTGCCAACACGAAGGGTTATTTCACCTTCGTAAACATCTATCAATGCACGACTGGTCTTTAAGAAACTTCTCCCGAGAATTAAAGGTACTCGGGGGTCTGGTTCAAAATCTACGACCACAAAATCTGCTGGAAACTGGAACTTTCCCACCATTAAACGGACGTCTTTGGCGATACCGATCGGTTCAGTGATTGAACGGTCCGCTAGCTCTAGCGTCATGCAAGTCGGGGTTAGTTCGGGAAGAGAGAGATCTTTCCAGACGGAATATGGCATAAGATTAATGCTTGCGCCGAGATCGGCCAAGGCGTTGCATGTATTAATCCCAGAAAATTCACATGGAATAAGAAATCGCCAGCGTCAACACATTTTCGTGGTAACTAGTTTAGGATGCTCGCTATAGCAATTCTCGTTCAAAGAGTTCTGCCATTTCCACTCAACTTCTCATTTGTTTCGATTAAAGTTTTTAGAGTCGAGCAACTTTTGGCATAAGGTCAAGGCATCCGAAAAGCAAATTCTAAACTCACAACTCTAAAGATTTCGAGAATTTCTCATTTGATCTTAGCTTTTCTCTCGGCGCCTTTTCATCATTTTCTTCTTGATAAGAAATGGATTAGATGTGTTGTTGGTTTAGGCATCGGAGCACTAACGGGAGCAACAACGGGCTCGGAAATTGGATTACGAGATTGGACTTGAACACCGCGTTTTGACGTCTTCGGTGCTTCATGGTATTGTGAGATAGGAAGCATCGTGTCCTTTGTAACCTCGGTATCACGGATACAATTATTTTTCGGAGAAGAAGATGCAGTGGAAGGAAACGTGGGTCCTTGATAACACACCATTTGTGGTGATACCTTTCAAATCTTCCTTCGGATTAGTAATGGTGTTACCCGGGAGAGTTCCCGAACCTAAAGTAGAAGCGGTATTAGAAGTCACGAACTTGGAAAGCATGTCCGTTAAATTGGACATTTGGTTTTGCAAGGTTTGGCCTTGGTTTTGCATGTTCCTCATAACTGCATCATTAGCCTTGATGTAGTTGTCAAAATCAGTTTTGGACACACCATTTCCTGAGCACAGGAGCTTGGATACTGGAGGTTTATTAACCTGGGGTTCGGTAAATTGGCTTTAGTTGAACATGTTTCCCTCGATTTGATTGTAATTGTTTCCCCGATTGAAATTGTTTTGATTATTTCCTTGATGGTTTTGAACAGGAGGAAAACTGGGAGGTCGAATTTGATTTGCAACCATCTAAGGTTGGGTAACCGGTATTTCCTTGGTTGAAATTTGCCGCAGCGGCTTGTGACACATACTCTTGGATATTGTCACGATAAATGTTGCCATCGATGGCTGGACAATTTTGGTAAGAATGACCACCCCCACAAGTTACATAACTTTGCTCGACCGCTTTTACGGGAGCTAAGATTTGGTTTTTCTTATCGAGAATCAATGTTCTAACCATATCTTTAAGTTCAACAACATCGGGTGAAACTGCTGGGGTAGAAGAGCTCGTACTCACTTTGGCAACGACTGTCTTGCTTCGTGATTGACGAACTTTAGATTTGCTCTCGATGATTTTTAGGCATTCTCGAGGCATTTTATCCAAAAAGTTACCACCCGCATCGGAGTTCAATGAATCTTGATCATTCTAATTTAAGGCATTATAGAATGTATCGAGTTGATGCAATTCTTAAAACCCATGATGCGGGCATCCCCTAAGAAGATCATTGAATCGGTCCCATGCCTCGTAAAACGTTTCATCAATTTTTTGTTGAAATCTCGTGATTTCATTTTGAAGATTTGTTGTTTTAGAGGGAAGGAAGAATTTGTTAATGAATTTCAAAACAAGATTCATCCCCATGTAAGTAATCGATCGAGGGGGTTCTTTTTTCAAGCCAAATCCAGGCGGTCTCCTCGAGGGAAAATGGTAAAACATAAATTAATCTGACGTAGCTCGTACGTTCGAGAACTTCTATCCGTAGAAGTGATCTTGTTTAAATATCGGATGTGAGCATGTGGGTCTTCTTACATGTCCAAAAAATTGCTTGTTTTGACAAGATTAAGTAGCCCAATGTTGATCTCAAAGTTTGTTCGCGGTAATATTGGGAACAACGTTCCGCATCCTCGTAACCTCGGGTGGGTGCTTCGAGTAATTGCGCCATAGTACGATTATCGGCCATCGTAACTATGGGAGGATTGAAAGTTTCTTGATTGTTATTTGGTTTCTCAAGATTGGGTGATTCAACAGAAGTTTGTCGGACTTGTTGTTGTCGACGTTTACGGGCTTGAGAACGAGTGCGCATGCACAAAATAGAAATATAAAAAGAAAATTTACACTAATTTTTTTGGTTTTTTCAATGATTTATTCACAATGTATTTTAACGGACAATGAGGTAGGACAACTTCAACCAAATAATCTACTTACTTCACGGTAGCTCTCAAAAAGATAAACGCACAGGTGAGCGGAGGAGTAGGAATAGCGCGAAGCTTATTTCTCCTTTCGGGTCGTAGTTCCTCGGAACAACCCTCCTTATACCCACCTTTTAGTTTGTTAATCAAATCGAGGTGAGCCGTACGTCGTAAGCGACACAAATGGCAAGTTTTTGAATCTTTTGTTCGATTTGGGAACCAACAAGTTCACCGGAATTTATTATGATAATACTTTAGTGAAAGTATTATATGATTGATGAATTTTATTTCTTGATTAAGAAAATGCTTTTATATATTTGGTTTTTCTTGTTTTATAAATATATACTAGAAAAGAAATGAAAAATATTTTTGTATTTTTAGAAAAATAAAAGAGATATTCACAAATTCAAACACAATTTGTCAAACGTAACGATAATTCGTTTCACAGCTTCCCCGGCAACGGCACCAAAAATTGATTATACAATATTATATAATATATAGATATATATATATATATATATATATATATATATATATATATATATATATATATATATATATATATATATATATATATATAAATATAAGCAAACACTCAACCAATTGCCTTTGACCAAGGCAAGAAGTCAAAATTCACTAAATAAAATATATATGTGTCCGGAAGTTTGATTTCCCGGGTCGTTATGTCCCAACGAGGCTTGAATGGAAAATCGAATCACGAATTGATAAACGATGTTTGAATATGACAAGGTTATGATTGGTTTTCTATTTCAACCAGTTAAATATGCAAAACGATTAAATAAAATCTAAAAACGAAAGCTAAATAACTTAAAACCTAAAACGGGTACGAAAAACGAGGATAAAAAACCTAAGTTTTGCAATTTTAACCCTAGAACAATTTTTAAACTAAAATTAGATTCTACTTGACTAAAAACGAAGTTTAAAAAAAAACTAGATCAAAAACGGAGTTCGTTTGGACCAAAAACGAGTCAAAAGAAAAACGGGGACGGATCCCGTTCTTTAAAAAGTGAAATTTTGAGAAAATGACCCTATGAAAAATTTAACAATTTTCCTAGAAACTATATGAAAAAAAAGAATTTTTAAAAAAAAGTTTATATTTTTCTGACTTTTATTTTATTTTTTATGATTTTTTAAAGTTTTTAACAAATAAATTATAAAAAATAGTAAACGTTACTAAAAAATTCTAGAAAAATTACACAAAATAGCTAAAATGTTAAGGGTCCTAAGAAAAATAAGCTGGGGAAACCAGCTTATTAAACAAGCTGAGAAATAAGCCCAAACAGCTTATAAGCTTAATGGGCTAAAGTAGCCTTATATATTAAATCCAACAAACCACTACCGGATGAGCTATTGTAGCACAACGGTAGTGGTGTTGGGTTTATAAGGGTTGAGGGCTTTGAGGTCCCGGGTTCGAGTCTCTCACCCGGGGCTTTGGCCTTCCCCTTTATTTTATTTTTTTTCAAAATTTTTCTTAACAAAGTTTTTAAGCACTTGAAAATAAGCTTTTTTCTTAACTATGACTTTTTGTGAAAGCTTATAAATAAGCTGGAAAAAGCACTTAAAACAGACAGAAAGGCTTATTAAGCTAAGTGGCTTATTTTTTTTTCTTTTTTGGATTTGTTAAGCTACTAGAATGCAAATAAGCTAGAAACTAAGGCTAAGCTAATCACTAATAAGCTAATGCAGGATTAAAACAAGCAAAAAGAAAGAAAAATAAGCTTATAAGAAGCTTTTTGGCTGCTGACTTGAAAATGGCTAAAAACAGACAAGAGGCTTTTTGTGGCTTAAAAATAAGCCACAAGATACAAACTTAAGGACCTATAATCTAGAAAAAGAAAAAGAGGACATAAAAGACTATGAGAAAAAACAATCTAAACTTATTTTTATTTTGGAAACAAAGAATAAGCCCTTTGAAAAGCTTATTGAAAAAAAAAAAGACTTGAAATGGACAGAAAAGGCTTAATAAGCTTAATGGCTTATTTTGGATTTAAAAAGCTATGAAAGTGCAAATAAGCTACAAAATTAGACCTAACTATACTTAATAAGTTAATGCAGACTCTAAATAAGCAAAATGAAAGAAAAAATAAGCTTTGAAAAGCTTATTAGCTATCTGACATAAAAAAGTAGGTAAAACAGACAAGGTGGCAACTTTAGGCTTATAAATAAGCCCTTAGACAAACTCTTAAGAACCTAAAAGCTAGAAAAAGGAAAAGAGGACATAAAAGACTTTAAGAAAAAGCAAATCTAAACTTATTTTGAAACAATATTAAGCTATAAAAATGCTGCTGGAAAAAGCTAGGACAGACAAAATGCTTAAGTGTACAAAAATGGCTTAAAGGCTTTTTCTTTTTGGATTTTTAAACAAATTAAGCTAAGCAAAAGAGAAAATAAGCATTCACAGTTAAATAAGCACACAAGATAAGCACATAAGCACAAACAACAACAATTAAAAAGCATTAAATAAGCCAGAAATGGGCTTGTTTGAGTCTCAGCATATGGGAGGTACTTTAGCTAACAGCCTGAGATGGGCATTTTTATGCTTATTTTTAAGCACAAGGATGGACACTTAAAATTCTATAAGCTAAGAAAAGGAAAAGAGGACATAAAATTCTACAAGAAAAGGAAATCTAAACTTATTTTGAGCAACTAATGAGCTAAAAAAAATAACTTGAAAACAACAGTACTAACTTTTGAGTTAGTACTGCCCAAAGGACTTTAAGCTGAAAATGCTTTAATAAGCCAACTTTGTAGAAAAAAATAAGCTTAGGTGAGCTAAACAAACCTAATAAGCAGATATCACACAAAATGAGCAATTAAATCAACTTAAACCCTTAAATGAGCAAATGAGCTTATTAGCTAATTCCTGCCAACCAAACAGCCCTTGGGTGGCTTTTTGGGCTTAAAAATAAGCTGGCAAATGGTATCCTAGTCCATAAAAAAGCAAAAATAGATTGAGTATTAAGCTCATAGAACAATAATCAAGACTTAAAAAGCAATTTGAAATTTTGGATAAGCTAGAATTAGCTAATCAAAAAAGCTAAAAATTCATTTTTCTTTGCTTATGCAAACTTTTCACACAAGTCTAAAACACACTTGCAGCTGACTTTAACACTTAATCAATGCATACAAATACCCAAAAATAACACACAAACATGTCCTAATAAACACTTTAAGCCAAAACTCAAAAATAGGCTATTCTAACACACACAAAAACCAACAGATTCTTATATTAGCTAATTTAGACTTGACTTTTGAAGTTTAATGAATAAAAACCTAATTTAACTACTGATAGGGCCTAAATTAAACTAATACAAAATTCCTAAATGACCACAACCCATTATTGAACCAATTTGACCCGTTTTACCCTTTGTCCCAAACACCCCTTTATTTTTCAGATTTGCCTTTTAAGGCTTATTAAGGGTTAATTAGGCCAAGGGTCTCAAAGAAAAACACTTATACATCATTAATAAGCATAAATAAGCACTTGACAATAAGCAATAAGCATAATTAAGCTAAAAATAAGCTAATGCAGAAAATGAGCTTAAATGAAGGAAAATTGACTTACAAAACCCCTTTGCTCAAAACAAGGGTGAATAAGCTATTGAAAGCTTTGTCTACAAGCTCCAGCTTATCAATGATAAGCTGGTATTGTCCATAAGCCCTTCCAAATTTGGCTTATCATCCATAAATATAAGCTGTGGTATTTTTTTTTGGTGATTTTTTTTCTTGATTTTTTCTTAACTAATTAACTTTTTAAGTTTACTTAATTAAAGCAGCTTATAAATAAGCTGTATTGAGAGCTTTTTGAACACAAAACAACACAATTAAGAAGCTTAACACTTGGAATTGTAAATTGACTTAAAACCTCAAATTTGCATTAAAACTTGAAAGTGTTACAAAGCTGAAAGTAAAAGCTGTAAATGACTTTAAAAACTAAAAATAAGCTAAGTTATATTAAAAATTAAGCTAAGATGCCCTTTAGGCTTACAAAAGTGTCCTATTTATAGCCGAATTCTTCATAAGCTTGGTCTTTGTGTTGTGCTTCCTTTGTGAGGGCTTCCAGAGGTTGTGTTAGTTGTGTGAGAGGGTTCATAAACAAATCCCAGCCATTAAATCCAAGTGTGCTTCTTTTCATGCCATCTTGACCATCGAATTGTGCAATTGTTGAAATTGGTGAGGATTGCCAGCATGTAAAGGTGCTTGGGGGTTTGAGGAGAGGTAGTGGAGGGGAAGAGGAAGGATTGTCCATGGGTTTGTAAAGGTTGCAAGGTAAAAAGGTGGGAAGATACCCGTGAGAGTCTTTAGGTTGTTTTTGGGCGGGAAAATGAGTTATAAAGGACAGGGTAAAAGTTTTAGGTAAATGGCAGAATTAGTTCTCCAACCTATACACTCTTATTGCAAAGTTCGTCCTTGTGGTGTTATGAGTTTGGGGGTTTGGCAGGAATGCCCTCAACTCATATATGATCATTACAAAGTCAGTCCTTGTGTCAATACAAGTATGGGGTTTGGCAGTTTTGCCCCCTCTACTTGTATTTTAAGTAAATTGCAAATACAGCCCTTGTAGTCTTTTTATCCTTGCAACAACTTAGGGATTTGGCATTTGTGGTCCCTCAAGTTGTATTTTCTGCTTCAGTCTCTCGGAGTTGACTTTGACTGTAACGCCCCGACCCAAAAGGGTAGAAGTATTACAAATATGGTGTGACATCAAAGGCATACATAATCATAACACAAGCATAAACAGCGGAAGTCTCAAATAAATAACCAAAGGAAAATAAGTCAACATGACTTAAGGTACATAAGTTCTCAAAGGACAGACATATCCAAACGAAATAACCGAAATAACGATTGTCTCAAAAAGTAACAAATCATATATCAAAACTAAGATCTCTAGGGTAAGTCCACACTCAGCACTCATATCTCGAAAGCAACCCCAGCTCCTAGCTTAGATACCTGCCGCAGGAAAAGAAAGTGCGGCTGAGCTTACAAAGCCCAGTGAACAGATATATATAATCGAACGCAAAAGATAACTAAAAATCAAAGGATATGATATAAGGTGCAAAGGATATCACAAGACATGATCAAAGGAATACAAATATAAGGTAAGACAAATCAGAAGTCAATTCATAGTGTAAGGTAAGATGAATCAGAAAATCAAATCAAATCCAATTACCAAGCCCAAACAAATCATATCATAGTAACCATGGAGTTGCGAGCTCCAAAATTGTGAAAGACGTGGAATGCACCCAAACATCAGTCACCAAATATACATATATCATAATGTCATAATCCATCGAATACAAAACAAATCTAGGATGCATCCATACGCCCCTTAAACAAATAATAATCTTCATAATGCGCATATAATATCAAATGGGGGACGGTGTGAGAAATCACTCACCCACACATGAGTCATGCCAAAGGTGCATCAATGACACGGCCATGTTACCTTCATGGCTAGGAAACAAATAGTGGCTTGGGTCTTAAACTGAAGGGTTCAAAGCAAAGTCATATCAAAGTTCATTTCAAAGGGATCATAGCAAAGGTTCAATGCCAAAGGTTCAAATATCAAAGGTAGCATAGCAGGGTTCAAATAGAACATAATAACAGATCATATAAGAGAACCAAGATAAAAGGCTCAGAGCAAATGTAGCAAATCACATAAGTAATCAAAGATAGAGAGGAATATGTCATGAGAAACCTTAACGATAAGGTCAGAATATCTGTACCTTATTCCGAAGCAAAGCAATAATCAAAGAAAACACCACAGGGATATCAAAATCACTCCCTCTTGACCGAACCTAAAGAAATGATGAATTCGAATTACAAAACATTCATTTAAGTTATACTTTCCATTTTTAGTAACTTTCTATTTTTAGTAACTTTCCATTTTTAGTAACTTTCCATTTTTAGTAAGTTTCCAAAATTAGTAATATTCATCATTTGAGATTCTATTAAGTATTTTGAATAGTTTAGGGACTTAACATGTCAACCTTACAAGTTTAGGGTTAAATATGACAACTTTCCATATTTTAGGGTTTAATATACAAAATCACAATTTTCAAGGTTAAAAGTGTAAATATCAAAGTTTCACATTTTATTTTAGATTATACCTTCCTTTTTCTGTATTTACAAGTCAAACCCTTAATTTTACATAATTTACATATTTAGCCATTTTGGTTTATTAATTAATTAAACATTATCTTTAATTATCCATAATTACAAAACAAGTCCTTATAGATTCAAATATGACAAATTCATACTTTATACATTAAATACTAACCAAACCTTTCTACTTTCAGAATTACAATTTCAGTCCCTCTATTTTAATTAATTAATTTCTAATTACTTATTATATGTAATTAACCATTTTAATCCAAAATAATATCAATATGACCTTTTATACCCCCAACTTATTTTATACAGATTATAATAAGTATAATAACATGTTTAAAACTGACCTCATAGTTTCAGAAATTACAAATCACCCCCTTATATTTTAAAAATCAAATCGGCTAACTAATTAAATCCACAAAACTCTAATTTAATTTTTACAAACCACAACCACAATTATTTCCCAATCATTAGCATTAAATGGACCTGGAAAAAATAGCAAAACCCTATCCCTAATTCATTTTAACACTTTTCTTTCCTTTTTCCCTTTATTCGCAAATCGGCAAACACAATAAATCCCAAATCAATTTTTCGAACCTCTCCTAAATTTTTCCAACAATTTATCTGAGTTAAATATGATATATAAAACCTTAGAAAAATATAAAATCAATTGTACAAGCATTTTTGACCCGATTTCATAATTATTCCAAAATTAGGGTTTCTAACTTGTTTTAATTAATTCGATCAATATAACATGCATGAATATTTTTCCTACTGATATTATGGATTAGAATGATGAAAAATGAGATACAAAAATACCCTTGATGATCCTTGATGATTTGATGAATTAATAGTACCCGGTTGTGTTTTTCGAACCCAAAGCAATTACCACGATCGAACCAAGCACTCTACAATCTTCCCACTATTTTTCCCACCTTCCTTGATCTCCAAAACACCTTAGAAAAATCGTCTCAGCCCTTGAAAAATTTTGTACCGCCTCTTTTTAGTTTTTAGGGTTTCGGTGGTATTTGTTTTAGGGATTTAAACAAAATGAAATGTATAAAAGAGTTATAATGGGGATTAGGCCGAATTTTTGGGCTTCCAAAAGTGAATAATCAGATTTTAAAACTTGCAATATTTATTTTGTAATTATCCATATTTATTTTATATTAATTGTAAAGTATAAATACATAAATATTAATATTTTCGGCTAAAGTATATATACATAATTATTAATTATTTTTCTTATATAATATAAGGTATTTTAATCTTACATAAATTTCATAATTGTCACATGTTGTATTTTTATAATTTCTAGAATTAAAATGAAATTTATTCATGCTTTTATGTACTTTTCTTGCATTAGGGGTATTTTGGTAATTTTACACTTGTTGAGATTTTTAGGTTTTATAGTTTTTGTGTTTTCTGTGGATGTGAGTGATTCGGCAAACCTAACTTTCTTATCTTTTTTTCTCGGTGTGACCGCAACTAATTGAGGATCAAAATTGTTGATGCTTTAGGGCAAGTCCCTATTATGATGTGATAATGCAATTAAATGGATTGACTTTAGTTTACTTAAAAGGCAGACTCTAAGTAAATCTTGAGGGATAATTCAACTTTTATTCATGTTCGACCTATCTCCATTAGGACGAGGCTTCTTCCTGATGTGTGCCTTATATAGGAGGAGTGAGCAGTCGATTTATTCAACAATTTGGGCGTGATTGGTTCCATATTATCCGTTTGAAACTTTTGGATCAACAAAGTGGGTCTCCAATAGCTACCCTTATTAAAGCTTTTCCTGATCAAGTTCTTACTGATTTTTAGGGCTTGCTTTGACAACAAACATTGTCCCTGAAGTTTTCGCATTATTTAAATCAGAAATTTCCCTAGACTTTATATTGACTTGTTTGATTAACGCATCACATTGTTCTTTTGATTGAACACGTTTTGGTTTAATCGAGTCATAAAGTTGCTTATAAGTCTGTTTCAAATGCTCATTCTCAGCAACAAGTTTTGTCACTCTATGTTCCAATTCAATGTTAAGAGTCTCAATTTCATCCATGTCCATTTTGCTCTTTCAACTTGACAATGACTGTGTCTTTCTCTTGAGACTGAGCTCTCAATTCACTTAATTCAAACAACTGAGTAAAACTTGGAGCATTTTGATCTAAAACACTGTTTTTCTGTTGAAAATTTTCTTGATTAAGTTGAGAATCAGCTTCCAAAGTGATGCAATGTTTTTTAAGTGTTGTAAAACTTTTACAAAGTTTATCGTAAGTTTCTTTATCAACAACATCCTTTTTGTTGAGAAGCTCAGTCTTGAGTTCGAGACACTTTTGACATTCATTCACAGTTTCACAACCATCATTACAGGACATTTAACAATAGTTTTTTACAAATATCATGATCAATGGCTTGTCGCAAGAGTTCGTTCATTTTCACTCAAATAACTTGATTCATTTTATCTTCGAAAGTTTATGGACTCCAAGCGATGTTGTTCGAATGCATGTTTCCCATTTGATAAAAGACATTTTGGGACATCAGTAGTTATCAACCCATGTATTGATTGAATGTTATTGAAGATATCCTTTTAATTCTTTTATAACGAATTAATTTCATTCGACAAACAAGCCTTTGTATGTCAAACCCCCACGTGCCCTAGTGATTGCTCTTGTGGCAGTGGATTCATTTCTTTGACAACCTGATCAAAGCCAGTAAGGATGGCGTTTAACGCTCTTTCAAGCTTGTATTCACCATACTTTTACTTTAGGGAAGTTCTTTTGGAACCTCACTTTGTTGGTTGTGGAAGAAGGAGATGGGTTCTAAAGGTAGGGACCGAAGTCGCTTTCCAATAAGGCATGTTGACTATATAAATTAGATTGTCGATAAAAATTGTTTGTTGTATCTATTTAATGAATAGCATAATTGATGGGTTTAGTGTTCAATTTATGTTTACAACCATTGGATCTTGTTCTTTCAAAAGCATTTTTTGATACGAATTCTTCTCAAAGCTTTACTGTCTCCTCAGAATCAAGATTCACAATAGCATCGATTTTAAGAAATGGACATTCCCCGTCATTCAGTTTTGGCTTTTGTCTCCAAACTGTCTTTAGATAGAAAGGTTTTTCAAAAACCGATAGCTTGTTTCGTGGAATGTATCATACAAAATTTTGGATTTAGTCATCATGATGAACAGTTTGATCAGATTGACCTCTTTGACAATGGATATTATCTAGTTGCTTATATTGGTTTCTTTTCTAAAGTAAATTTTCTATCATATTTCTATTTTCTTCAATTTTTAAATCCTTTATGAGATCAAAAACTGTTTTCTCTTAAAGATATCCTTTTCTTTGCACTTGTTCAGAAAGAGTTTGCTTAAGACGTTCAATCTCGGCATACTGTTCATTTGATCCTGAAAAACTGTTCTCTAAATTTTAGAATTCCTTTCAATCTTTACCTTTTTATATCTTGTCCAAGCTCGGTAGTCAAAGGCTTTGTGGCATTTTGTATTCCAGATAACATTGGTGCAGTTCATCACTTGTGTATTTGTTGTTCAAACATGATAAAAATTCAGGACATCTTGTTGAGCAGAACGGGTTTAGAATCTCTGGACAGTTTCCTGTTGTGTTTCACTCAGATACTGAGAATTAAGGAATGATATTTGCTATCATTGGTTATTTAAGTTTCTGTTGATTCACATCATTTAGACGTTCAGATGACTGTCATTATTGCTCACTTTGATTGATAAAATCATTAGGTCAGATTTCCGGATTGTCGTTCCTTTAGTTAGTGCATCTGAGCCATTCCTGGAAGATTCACCATGAAGCAATCTTGGTGAGTTAAGTTTTCACATTCAGAGTCATAGGCCTTCAGATCATCGGCTTGATAAGCAGCATTCGTGGGTAATGAAAGTCTGAGAGGTCTTGAGTAAGTCAGGGAAAAGTCGGATCTGCCATAATGCTATTTATTTCCTCTGTTAAAAACTTGACCACTTGCTTGACGCTTGATCCATGCAACAACTTTATTCATTGAAACCACGTTTCAATCCCTTTTTCTCTTGGGCATAGTACATTGCATGGAAATATGACCCTCCCCTTTGCAGTTGTAACAGATGACAGTCCATTTTTTCCCTGTGTTGCTTCTACTTGCTCCAGGTGTGTATTTTCTTGTTCCTTGATCTCCAAGCAGAATTAAGTTGTTTGTCTTCCCTCTGAAAGGTTGCACAGTTACTTTTCCACTGTAAGATCGGTAGTTAGTGGACGGCGGGGGGGGGGGGGGGGGGGAGGGTTTGAGTATAGTCCTAGATTTAAACAAAAAACATATTTTATTGGGTAGTAGTAGGATATCGGGATGTGACAACAAGCAGTTAAGAATGACTATGTGATTGATGTATCAATTGGATCATCCCCTTTCTGGAACACTGGAACAATTAGACCGGAGTTTGGTTGGGAAAATTCAGATTGTTGATGTTGGTAATGTTGTTGGGACGCACTATTCTAACTGTGGATGGTGATTATGGGTGAATAAAGTTGTGGTGAAATGTGGATTGGTAACATTTGATGGATAAGTGATTAAATGAGGTGTTGGATTGTAATGTTTGTGTATTGTTGCGTCTGTAAGGTGTTACAGGATGTGAAGAGGTATGGTGAAAATTGATGTAGAAGTTGAGAGTTCGGAGAGAGTGTTGTTGATGAGATTGATAAGTTGACGGAATGGTAAATTGGTGAGATGCAACTAAAGCCAAGAGGATCGGGAGTTGGTTCATGCATCAAAACGAACTTCATTTTGCCATGTCTTTCGTGTTGTTGACGCGTAGGCATGAAAGCTGTCTCAACATTTGGTTGTATGCAAGTCTTTGACCAATTTAACATCAGTTATCAAATTTGTCCATTCACTGGAAGGTGTTTAAAAACTTGGGTTTTGTTCAACTTGAAATTGATCCATGGCATTTGTAAGATGTTCATATCATTGAGTAGCCGAGTGAACCTTAAGTATTAGTTACTGTTTGTAACGGACTTCCTTTCTTGTAAGTGTTTTATCGATATTCATATACAGCTTGCACTCTTGTTCTTGTTTCGTTAACGACGTTCCTTGCATTAAAGTTTAATCTTCTCCCAAGATCCTTTGCTTTATGGTGATTGATCTCACGTGCATAGTTTTTGTTGGAAGACCTTGGTGGTATGATGTTAAACGCTCTGGTGTCATAGTCAGCTTGATGGCTTCAGCGGGAGTGGAGTTCAGTATTTTCCTTAAGTCTTGTTACCCCTTCCACAGGGATTGATGGCCAATACGAATGGTTATTTTTCAACAGGTAGAGGGCAAGAATCATTCTTCATGAGGTCTATTCACATATATAAAGTTCCATTCGGCTTTCAAGAATCATACAAGTAATTTTTCAAGCATGGTGGTTTGTTGTTCCTCCTGAAAGAAGTGACTCTTATCGGCAACGAGTCGTCATCTGTGGTATCAATAAGATTACAATTGAATCAGATACGGTGGTAGAATAAAAACGTGTTAGGTTATTTGATTGTTGAGTCATTGAAATGAAAACTAACGGGAATTTTTACATTTCTCGACAATAAACCGAGGAAAACAAGATAATGTTCTTTACGGGATTTTACAAAGTCACAAGAAATAAAACCTACATTTTAAGAAATTTGAATAATTTGGTTTTTGTTTGAAAGTGCTAGTTGGTCCTTTCTAGTTGGTTATCAAAGAAAAACTCGTTCGTTTATTTGTTCGGTTGTCAAAGAAGGTACTTGTTTCGGTCCTTCCTTGTTCGGTTATCAAAAAAATACTAGTTTCGGTTGATCATTTGTTCGGTTCCATCTTAGGTTTACTTGTTCGTTTGATCTTGTTCAGGTTCCAAACTAAAGGTACTAGTTCGGTTGGTACTTGTTCGGTTCCAACTATATGTGACTCGTTCGGCTTATCTCTGTGTCGGCTTACTGTTCGTGCTTTTTTAACCTCGTTTGGTTTACTAGTTCGGCTTACTCGTTCAGGCTTACAGTTCGGTTACAACATCAACCACTAGTTCGGTTTATAATCTACTACGAAACCCAAATTTTCAAAACTCAATAAAGAAACATTTTTGAATGGTATTTTGCAATAAAAATCTTGTACAACTTACAACTAGTGTTACTAACCCTATAGGAACAATAAAAATGAAAACTTTAAGGTTTTTACGCCAAAAAATTTGAATCAAAAATTTATTCTTTATAAAGATTTTGAACACAAATCACAAGACAAACACAAAAACTAAACACACCACTCCATGGCTCTTGATACCAATTGAAGAAACATGTAATCTTATGATCTAAAACCAAGAACAAGAGAGAGATGTGGGTTGTGATGTTTAGATAGAGAAAGTGATGGAATGGATGATGGAATTACTATGTGGAAAAATATGGAAAAATAAAACAACCAACCCCTCTCCAAGGCTAGGAGAGGGCTTATATATGTCCTATAGGCCGGCCCATGGGTTATGATGGGCTTCCCATGGGTCTTGGGCCGGACTAGATTACTAATCTAATCATTACATAAACTACGAGCTAAGACTATTACAACTTGGAAGTGACCGACACTTTTTGTATTTCCAACAAACTACTAGAAATAGTAAACTCAAAAGGTAATCTGCGATAGATAATTTCCAACATGTGCAATTCTTAGCTTTTATGGGCCACAAGGTATCATAATCCAGAATTACAATGTCAAGTAGCATGTTTAACCCTATCTTATGCTTCGAGTCGAAGTTCTAAACAACCATACTCGATAATACAAAATCATTAATTATACAGTCTCAGGTCTGACCATATGATTGTTGTATTACCTTGTTTTAGGATTCACCTAAGATTGTCTTAGAGTAAAAAACAAACTCAAGTGATTTCATACTTGGATGGCAAATGACTTAATTTTAAGGTATATATTTGATAAATCAAGTGTTACCAAAATTGTGTATAAGGAAGCATGCATACAACCTTATAACACTAGTAATTTTTAAAACATTTCCATTTTCATTTTGAAACCTTCTATAAACAGAAATCCCATAATTCTATAAACCACATGCCATTTATAAAATTAGAGTTACCAAGTTTACAATATTTCCATGTATAAGTGATCTTACTACGAATAAGGTTAATTCCCCACGGAAAATAATCGAACCTATTAACGACTACGACATACTTAAAATATTGTTTAAAACATGTATGTAAAGTTGTTTATTCTTGCGTTGTTTCATCGCGGGTTTCCTTGCGGAAACCACTAAACACATGCATTATAGAACGTTTGCGAGAAATTTAACAAGTTTACGTATATAGCTCATGATTTAGCAAAGTGTACATATCAACATACATACAATAAGCATTTTAATCCTTGGCTTTTAGTTCGTATTAATTTTTGAAAATCATTTTTGCATATTATATATATAAAAAATGCCATATAAAATCATGCAAAACCAATTTAACAAACAATAATCGTACTAAACACAATCAATGCACGTAATTATACAAGAAATCAACAAAAGTCTTCTCAGCTTTTGTAATTAAACAATTCATTCATGTAGCAAAAATTTCATGCATATCATACATATTAAGCTTAATAACCATGGTTTACATGCATGTAACACATGGTTGACAATTTATTACTTGATAAATAAGCAACAATATATATCGTAAATAATGTAAAACATTCACTTATTTTGTTTCCTTATTTGATGTGTTATTTAGGATAAAATTATTTCACTAAATAGTTTTCTAAATTAAATGACACATAAAAAGGCAAGAGAATATTCATGTTTTCATATTTTATGTGATATTCAGGGCAAATATATTTTACTAAATAATTTCCTAAATAAAATTTCACATAAAAGGTAAGAAATTTACACAAAATATGCATTTTTTACATGTTTTTTATGTTTTATGTAATTACAAAGCTATATGATTTGGCTCGTGATGGCAATGTTGGAAATTGTTATCTAAAATAACATAATATTACATTAATATTATACGAGCTACGCAGCGGAATTAATCTCATATAGCAACTAATAATAAACCGAAAGCGTACCTTTTAGCAAAACAAGCTAAATCAAGAACCAAGATTCTTGAGAATACGCACGTGTATTAAACCCGTGTTAATACCAAAAACTCTTCTACTTGCAAAAATAAACAACCTCTACGTGTATCCACACTACAGGTCAACCAATATCACCCGAATGCTAGTTCCACGAACCAACGAACGAAGAATATAAGAAATAATCAAAAAATCCAAAACCCTAAAGGGTGTTTGTATCGTTCGACTTCGAGAGAAGAAGAAGAGGATTCATGAATGAGGATCTAGGGTCCTCCTTATATATTGTAGGATTAGGGTTAACTTAACTTTTGAAAAAAACTACCTAATCTTGACACTTTTAGTCCCTCCCTTTTCCTTCTCTATAATCGGCCCAAAAAAGAACTAAACACACCCTTGGTGTTGACTTTTTGACTTTTCTAATATTTATGGATAATTACATTTAATTACTCATTAATTAAAAAGCCTTATAGTTAATTATTCATAAATGAACTAATTAACGATCGTTAGTATTCTATCGTTGGAATATTAATATACATAATAAATATACACTTATATTTATTATACACATTAATCGAGTATTAAATACATATATAATAAATATACACTTATATTATTATATATATACGAGGCTTGTCGACACCCGTGTGCACCGGGCTTTGTCTATGGGCAAAATTTAGTTTCAACTTCTTATCAATTGTACTAAAGTTATGTAAGGGTTGTTAGCTACTTTCTTCATTTGAGCATTGTATTAAACACTAACACAATTTTTATAAAACACTTTAACTTTGAACAAAATAATTTGTTGAGGGCATTATTAGTTTTTGGTGTTTGAGCATTTGACCTTAGATACGGTTTGCTTACCAATTGAACAAACTGGCCATCATGTCTTTGGTTTGTCAATGTAATGGATTTTGTATTTTAGGGTTGTTTTACGGTTAAAATATAATTGCAGGGGGTTTAGTTTATGTTTTACATATAGTGTGGGGGTTTAGTGTGTTTGGGAAAAATTTGATCGTTGCTTATGTGAATCCTTGTTAAATGCATACCTGTATGGTTCTTTTTAAAATCTGATTGTTGTTTATGTGAGTTGCACCGGACTTGTTCTGCGAGAAAAATTTGAACTTTTACTCGAGTATTTTATGTGACGTCGTTGTACGTGTTGTGTAGAACGTTTATATGCATAATATTTGAAATTTTTGGCCATTTAATCTATTCACAATATTCCTATCTTAGTTGTCGCTTTCTGATTCATTTACTCAAAAGGAGTTCATTTAAGTCATATGAAAATTTAACGTAAGAAACAGTAACAAACTTTACCGTAGTCTCAAGATGAGTATCATATGTTAAAACACCCTACAAATTTGATGGTGCTTAACTAGTAAAACTTTACTATATTGAACATATTTTGAATCTAAGCAAATATGGAGAGATATCCGACTGACGTAAATATCCAGATATTGCAGTTCAGTCTTGGGGATATCAATAGCAACATCATATCATTTTTTATTCGTTCTCATACTAATATTCATATTCCACAAAATAAGATGTTAAGTTATGCAAGTTCGAGTTCTAATGTATGGATTTTATGTATGTATGCTAAATAGTTCAGAACTGCAAATGGTAACTTTATTTTATGTTGGGTTAAATGCAGAATGCAAACACCCATGCCACAAAAATAAGTGATTAACATTAACTGCTTTTGTACACAGTATAGCAAGTGTGGTTGTAAAAGATAGGAGTTGCAAAGTGCAGCTCTCAATCAAGAACATGTCTCCTTACATAAAAGATAGGAGTTGCAAATTGCAGCTCTTAATCTGGACCAATTGTATAAACGTTTTTCAAGGATAATTAATTATATTTCCACATGATATGTCATCAAAGAAGCAGCTAATAAGGACCCCCGTAAGAACATACTCTCCCGATGTTGAACCAATGCAAATTTTGGACCTTCGTTTCCATTTGAGCTTCGCCGTATGGCTTTTTTGAGTTGTAACCAAGTTATAAAATACTTAGTACTTCCAACTAAACATGAATTCGTACGTTAGGTGAAACAAAATATTTACCGAATTTTGTTCTTGTTCTAATAATTCTCAGATCTTGGTTTCCAAAAGTAACCTTTATCTTTTGGCATGGGCCCAATATCCCACATCGATGGTTTCACAGTAAGTGGGTAAAACTTTTGAGCCTGTTGTTTAAGCTGCTTTCGCTTATGATGAAGCTGCTCGAGCTATGTATGTTCCATCTGCACATCTCAATTTGCCAAGTTATAGCGCTAATACATTATGCGAAACCGTGGATTCCAATCTTGCTCATAAAGTATCACCTGCAGTTTGTATCATCATATTAACACATCATTAAGTTATTAAATAATTCAGAAAAAATATGTAACGGGTCAACCCGATCCATTATGACCCATTACAAAAGCTACCCATTTTTATTTTTAATTACTTGGCTTCTAGCGCAGCCAAGTAGTTTAATTAGTTAAATTTTCAAAAGCATTTAGTCTAGCCATAACAAATGACAATATTTGCATTAACTTTTAACTCTCTGTATCATTTTTGTCCCTTGCATGATCTCTGATTATGTTTGATGTTGTTTCAGTAGTGATAAATATGATGCTTCAGTAGTGATAAATATGATGTTGTTTTACAGACGCATAATTGTTTTTGTAATTATGTATGTTATTATTACATATTAATTATTGATCGGATAAATAAGAAGCAATGGGACCGCTTTTATTGATTTAGTATTGTAAACATCATGGACACCATGACAAAATCCTGAATTTGGGTAAGGTTTATAAGCACCGCCATTGATTAGGAAACCCGTTTGGGTTAGTCAAGAACATGATCTTTAAAAAGACACACATATGCATTTAGATGGTTTCGTTGGCAATACACTTTACGACTCGTCACTTTTAAAGAAGTGATTCTAGACCGCAACTGCGCCCCAACAACAATAGCCGTAAAAAGAAAGTCGAACCCGTCCCAACAGCATTAGCAATAAAAAAAGAGTAAATTTGGAATCCAATTTATAGCAGCTGACATTCCTCACATATCTTCTATCAGAATGCTTTAGGATTGATATTCTGTTATTTGAAACACTTTTGCTTATAAGCTGTTTTTGTAAATAAGCATAACCTTTTTTAATTTAGGCTTTTGGAGAGGGGCAAAAATGCTCTTTGTAGTTTCTCTATTTGTATGCAATGTGTAATCCTTTGGTTGTAAGACTAAAACAATCTCGACTCTACCCACCCTAGACCCTAAACTACCTATTTTGACCCACCCTAAGAATCATAGTTGTCTTCACCTAAACATGCTACATCATATCACCTAACCCACCCAACATGAACTGATATTAAAGAGTATATACACTATGTTCTTGTTTTCTATGCTATTAACCTACATTTTTAAAGCAAGTAAACATATAATAAATAGGGAAATGTACATACAGCTGTATTAAATGAACTGGCTACCTTTTGACTTTTCCGCCTAGTTTGACCGATTTGCCCTAAATCACAGCGGTGTATGCCCGCCTTGCGCCTGGTGGCCGCCAAGCCTATTTTTTACAACACTGCATGCAGGATCAGTCTGAATTATCTCAAACTCACGCAGAATAACTCACATCTTAATCTGCAAAACAACTTAAGATATATTTACAACAGCAAGATTAATTTGATAAGTATCCTGAAACAATTGCTACCTACACTGAATCATGGTGGCTTGAAAACTGCTTAAGAGAAGCTAAACTTAAGTTTTAAAGAAGTGTATAGGGTATGTTTTGCCATCCAAAAAACATGCAAATCTAAATCATAAGTACTAACTACTATCAAAGCTTATAAACCATGGAGGCCAGTCTATACATAAAATAGATGGAGTCTGTTTTTCAATCCCCCCACTCACCCACCCTTTCTCGCTTCACCCATATAATTAAAAACAGCAACACCTTCAACATTAGAGGTAAACCAACCTTCACTCCATATGGATGCATCAGTATCTTTCAACACAAAGGATGTTTATAGCAGGTGGATGAGTAGTTCAAGTTTTAGATATAAAAGTATAATAGATAGCCTATGTTACAAAGATGCCTTAAGATATATAATTCTAATAATTTCGTATTGTAGAGATTCATACAACTATTGATTACAATTTAAACCCAATAACAACATTGACCTTTTTTCTATTTATGGTTTCAAAATCCTCAACTTACAATACGCCCAATAGATGTTAAGTTGTATATGTACTGTTCATGTGTTCATGTCTTGCTAAGCTTTACACAACATGTCTTTGAATTACAACACTAAAAGGACATCCGCATCAAGAAATCAAAAGGTATTGGTTCTCAAAATAAATATATAACCCCTCTTACATTTCGAAGACCATATTCTCTACTAAAAACACAAAGACAGTATTCAAACTAAACATACTCATATATCATAGACGCATTCAAATGATGCATATCGAATATAATTTAGTGAACTTACAGTGCTGCCACATTTTTCCAGCATAGCCCTGCCCCTTCTTGGTCGCATCAGCCACCTTTCCCCCCATTTTCCAAGCACATCCTTCACCGTATCAATCGTTTCTAATAACAAAAACAACACACGCACAAAAACAAACACTAAATGTCAGTCCACTTCTGACCTAATCAACCCATCATATAAAACATAAACTATCGATTCATATAACCAATTAGCAACCTTACATAACAAAACAAAATTATGTGTTCAGAAAATCTAATATACCAACACGAACAAAAGTCTCATTTGCTCATATATATTTGTGAAAATCCAATTATACATTCATGAACTACCTATTATCTAATTATTTATGTTAATTAGTTTGTTTGTTTTTGTTCGAGTACTATATCTATATTATACACTTTTGGTAAAACAGGTTATACTTAAAACAAATAAATCTTATGTAACGCATCAATAAATCTTGTAACGCATCAATAAACTTAATAGTTGTGACCTTGTTACATATCTAGCCGCATTCCATTCCTTCTTCTTCCCCTATCTATTTCAATAATAAAATAAGCATATGAACTAAAATAAGCCCTAGAATTAAGCTAATTTTTGTTAAAAAAATCACAAAAACCATAGAAATAACCTAATCCAAACACCTCATAACAACCCTTTGATTAAATTAACAATCTTTACATCATTATATTCCTCAATACGTAGATCAGACCTGTTTCTCATTCATTTGCTAAGGGATCCCAAAGTTCCAAAATCGACCTTCTGATGAAACCCGATTCTCTCCACACCAAAACTCCTAAGAAAACCACTTCTCAATCATTCTATCAACATCATGAACAATCACATTCGTCCAATTTCCATATCTTTCCAGAACACCTGTCATAAAAATAGAACTCATTACTCAACTTTAATTCATAATCATCAATCAAGATGACTCGCCATTGACTCCTTCATATATTTGATTCATAGCTTCAAATAACAAAACCCCGAATTATAATTTTTTAATATATTAATTAGTTGTATTAATAGTTAAATTTAAAATATATAAAAGTGAATGTTGTTTAACGAATACCAGAATGATTTCCCATCTTCTTCCTCGTCCTACTCCTTGATCATCCTTAAATCTTGAGTTGTTCTTGAATGTTTAGAGGTTACTGATGAATGGATTATGTGTGTTTTCTTAGAGATCTCAAATGTTATAATTGGGCAATTATTTTTGGCAAACCAAAGGATTGCAAATTGAATGATAAGGCAAATGGAGAGCCGAATCTTAAACACAATGGTAAATGCTGGATCATTAACACAGCAAATTGAATGTGTAAAAACTGGAAAAAGGCTTGTAGCTTCAATGAGAGGGCAAATGGAAAGCCTAATCATGAAGACGAATACTAAATGATCCATCTTTAAGACAGCATATTGAATGTCAAGAAACTGGATCTTTTATAATATAAGGATAGAGTGATATCTAAGTGTATACGTGTGTGACCCCGTAGGCTCACGTATTCCCAGCCGTATAAATATCCATATGACATGCATATCCCAACAATGAGAATGATGATGTCAATGAGAATGAGTTCGAATTAGAGGATGATAAAGAGGTAGAACGAGTCTCTGAATTGAGTTGTATGCATGTGGATGACAACGTGATTAAAGACAAGGAGAATGGTATGGTAAAAGGAAGTTTGAACGCTATTGTCAGGGATCATGTTTCAAGCCCTGCTATTGGAGACGATCTTACGAAAGCTAATGTCCATTCAGCCTATCCTTTCAATATTTACGATATGTTGAACAAGAACAAGAACAGTAATAAAACAAATCAATCGAGCGAGGAATTACAATATCCTCTAGGTTTTACCCCTAGTGTAAAAAAGGGTGGGAAGTACTCAGAAGCTATTTTTTAAGAGGATTACGACCAGAATGAATCGGCATGTAAAGATCATAATGTGCCTAGGAGTGAGGATATAAATTCAGCCCAAAGCAACAATAAATTTAGTTCTCAGAAAACTTTAAAGGGCTGATCTCTTTTAGAAGTTCTAGATGAAATGGTCAAAGTGGGTCAAGCTATGAGTTATAATATGGACAGTTGTATGAAGAACATCAAGGCAATCATTGGTTCTCAAGGAGATCGTGATGTTTTATATGAATTTTTTGTCTCTGAATATACAGGGTCTTGGTCACAAGACCAAAAAGGAGTGGGTAAAGGAGTTATGTTTGAAGCATCGTATCAATCTTGTAGCTCTTCAGGAAACTAAGATGGAGAATATGGATTTGTTCACTATAAAGGCGTTATGGGGTAACTTATCATTTGATTTTGCTACTAGTTCTTCTGTTGGAAACTAAGGCGGTATTTTATGTGTTTGGGATCCTTATTCTTTTGTCAAAGATCATGTTTCTTCTTCTGATTATTTCTCAGCTATCATGGGTACATGGATTCCTACATCAACCAAACTTCTTATAATTTCAGTCTACGCTCCTCAAGAGTTATCCGAAAAGAGAAACCTTTTGGATTATCTTTGTTCTATGATAGGCCAATGGGAAGGTGAAACTATGATATTGGGAGATTTTAATGAATTTCGCATGGAGCAAGAGAGATTCGACTCTTCGTTCAACATTACAGGTGCTAATGCCTTTAACAATTTCATTTCTATGGCAGGTTTGGTTGATATTCCTTTAAGAGGTTACGCTTTTACTTGGGCTCATAAATCGGCTACTAAAATGAGCAAATTAGATAGATTTCTTGTCTCTGAAGGCTTAATGGAGATTTTCCCTCATCTATCGGCTTTATGTCTCGATGGACACTTATCTGACCACCGTCCTATCATTATTCGTGAGTTGAATATTGACTATGGACCAACTCTATTTCATATTTTTCACTGGTGGCTTAAAATGAAAGGCTTCGATAAACTTGTGGAAGACTCGTGGAAAAATATGGATTTTGTTCAGCCTAAGGAATGATTAGGCTGAAGAAAAAAATTCAAAGCCTGAAACAAGCCATCAAACTTTGGTCTAAGGAGACTAATAACAGCTTGAATGTCAAAAAGACTATGATACGAAACAAGTTATTGGATGTAGAAAAAATCATTGATCAGGGTGGTGGAAATGAAGTGCTTTCTGTTTAAAGGGTTATTTTAATGAAGGATCTCCAAGACCTTTTATCTATAGAGACGTTTGAAGTGACTCAAAAGGCTAAGGTAAGATGGGCTATTGAAGGAGACGAAAACTCTAAATACTTCATGGTATTTTAAATAAACCAGGCGTCATCTTGAAATCAGTGGGGATTCTTCTTGATGGCGGATGGATTTTCGGACCCCTTATATGGTTAAGTATAAGTTTTAAAGTATTTTTCAAGCAGGTTCTATATGCCTCATAGTCGCCGCGCTATATTCTTGACTTTCAATTTCCCAAAAAGCTGACCTTGGGAGCAACATTCGAGATTTGGAAAGTTTTGTTTCTGTATGTACGGATACAAGAGGGCTCGTAATTGGATTATGGTACGAATAAATCCCCACGTTCGGATGGCTTTTCTTTTGATTTCATACGTAAATTTTGGAATATCATAGATGAGGACGTGGTGGCTGCGCTAAAAGATTTTTTTGCTACTGCTAAGTTCCCTCGAGGTTGTAACTCTTCTTTTATCGCTCTTATTTGAAAATTCAAGATGCAAAAGTGGTTAAAGATTTTTGCCCTATTAGCTTAATTGGGAGTATGTATAAGATTATTGCAAAGATTATGGCCAACAGGTTAAGCCTTGTTATTCTGAATATTATTAGCGATGTACAATCAGCGTTTGTCTCTAATAGACAAATCCTAGACGGGCCATTTATTCTTAACGAATTACTCTCTTGGTGCAAATATAACAAATCAAAAGCTTTAATTTTTAAGGTCAATTTTGAAAAGGCTTTTGATTCTGTAAGATGAAACTACTTAAATGATGTTTTAAAATCGTTTGGCTTTGGCCAAAAAAATAGAGAAACTGGATCAATGGTTGCCTCAATTCAGCAATGTGATCGATTCTTGCCAACGAAAGTCCTACCTTAGAGTTTTAATTTCATAAAGGCTTAAAACAAGGTGATCCTCTTTCTCCTTTTCTTTTTATTTTGATCATGGAAAGCCTACATCTATCTTTCTCCAAAGTGATGGATACAGGTTTCTACAAGGGTGTTTCTATCAACAAATCCTTTACGCTTTCTCACTTATTATATGTTGATGACGTTGTTTTCGTGGGGGAATGGAGTGACTTTAATATTAACAACATTATTAATGTGCTTCAATGTTTTTTCTTAGCTTCGGGTCTTAAGATAAATGATTGTGCAAATATGGACACGATCAGGCTTCGATGGGGATCGAAGATTTCTTGGGGTGAATGCTTGACTGCTAAGTCTCATATAACATGTGACAATACAAATGGAAACACTATGTTAAGTGAAGCGTAGGGGGTATCCCTGCGAATCACCTCTGGCGTGAGAGTAAGTATGTGCTTTTGGGAGTAATGAATATATGTAAAGTAAGTAAATGTGTGTTGAAAACGTCCAACATACCTGAAGACCTTGCCATCTATTTATAAGTAGAGAAATAGGATAGAACAAGGCCTAGCATAATAATCGGTGATCATGGGGGTGTCCCACGATTTAAGAGGTGATTCCAAGAACCGTGTACCATGATCTCTACCTTGGCGGGAAAACTTTGGTAGAGAGGGAGAACGTGGGTTTTGACTTAACCAAGTTTGACCTTTGCCCTAGTTTCATCAAAGACCTTACCGCGAAGGGTGTAGGTCTTCATGTGGTGGATTCCTTTACTGGTAACCATCGCAAAGATGATTTTACGCCACTAGAAACTATTCGAAGGTTTTTAGGTGTAATTGGGAGTAGATCCCATTCGAGCTCGAAGGGGAGGCCTTCAAGCCAGAGAGGAGGGTACGTCATCAAGCCCCCCCCCCCCGGTCGAATGTAATGTATACATCTATGGATGCATTGCTTTCGAGTTCATAACAAATGTATCAAAGCTCCTATTTAAAGCCTCATACACGCGCATGCTTTGCGCATTAAATGTTAATCCCACTTGCAAAGGGGATTAGTTAAAGACTCAAATGGATCATTACTGAAGAGTTTTTCCTCGGTCAATGTGATTTTCAAATCATACCCTATCCAAAATTTGAAATCTGGTTCAAAGATCATCCCTACACGTGGACGTTTGTAAAGATGGTTACACTGTTACCATTAAATACCCTATTAAAACCCTTATTTTCTTTTTACCATCTTCTTCTACTGCACACATAGTCTCTGCATATTATTCAATCATCCAGAAGGTAAGATCATCGTTTTGTTTTCATTTTACTATGAATGCAAAGGATACTATTCGTGTTCAAACTTGTGAACTCACGTAAGAAGAGTTTGCCCACTTTTTTGAACTCTATCCCGTTCCTTCCAAGTATAGTGTTATGCTCCCTAAGCGTAACCAGACTATATTTGATGCTCCAGACAAATATGTCGGGTTATATACTCATTGTTTTAGTCTTGCAAACCTTAGGCTGCCTTTCACCCAGTTCTTTTGTGATGTACTCTAGTATTTTCATATTCATATTTCTAGAATTAACCCATTCGGCTGTGTCAAACTTACTACCTTTATCGTCATGTGCAAAGCGTATGGGTGTGAACCGTCTGTTGACCTTTTTAGGGGTTTCTTTAATTCTAGTGGTAAGTGGTTGACATTCGCCAAGAGACCTGAGAAACACATTCCTAACCTTCTTCCCAAAGTCATTACTCGCATCGAGGGTTGGAAGGGTTGCTTTTTCTTTGTTTAAGACTCCATTGTTCCTTCTAATTGTCCTGAGCTTCTTTCCAAGGATAACATATGGGATACAAAGTCTTTTGGGGACAAGCTTCTTGATAACATCCATAAAAATCCTTTTTTCCAACGTCTTGGTAGACATCCTACCAGCGTTCGTGTGTTTCCTGATCCCATTTTCTTCATGGCTGGCCTAAAACCTTTGTGGGAGCATGGTCAGCAGTGTCCCATAATTATCGTAGATGGAAAGGGTATTTGTCATCCTAATTTCTTGTTTTATCCCTTCTTTTTCACTAATGTATGATTTACTCTTTCTTTTTGCAGAAATGGCTTTCAAGAACTTCATGTACACTGAAACTGATAAGGACCTGTCTTTCTTACCCAAGGAACCTTCTCCAAACCTTGGTATTGGCTCCCCGTCCGTCTTGATCAACATGGAGCCTCTCATTGGCGATGCAGAGCCTGTGGTGCAGCTTGTTGAGAACACGGCCGATTCGGGGAACTCTCCGCGTCAAGGGGAATTTGTAATCCATCCCGAGAGTGTATCTGCAAGGATAAAGGATAGGACGTGGAAAACGAGAGGGGAATCATCAAGGCCTCGTGTAAAACATAAACTGGCGCAAGGGTCTTCATTTTCTCATGATACTCGTACAAAAACTATCTCCTCGAAAGATGCCTCTCCATTACTCACTATCTTTGATGATGATGAAGGTAAATCCCCCCCCCCCTTTATATATGTTTCTAGATCTTTCTAGTTCAAGTTTCTCATATATTTTGTTTCTTCGTAGGTCTCCCTGATGTCCTTGAGTTGCAGGACGCAAATGCTTGTCACCTTAAAATTTCTACCATTACTCATCCAGCATGGAAAAATCACCTAGATAACCATTTAGATGTAGAGTTACTAGATCTGCATGACCGATGCTATGCTAGATAGGCAGTTGTGGACAATGCTGTTAATAGAAGATCTCAAGAGTTTTTGAAGGTCATTGTGCATATAAGGGAAGAATGTGATTTAATGAAGGAAAGGAAGAGAGCCAGGGATAAAGAATGTGAATGACTTAAAGCCAAGTGTGAAGCTGCTATGATGGATTTTGATAATAATCTGGCTGTGGTTGCACTGTGTGAGAAGATTTCTACTTTGTCTAGCGAGGCTAAAGAGCATAAGGCTAACCTTGAAAGGATGATGCTGGAAAGTAAGAAATGGGAAGGCTATCAGGTGAGCCTTTTGACTTTGGAGTCGAAGGTTGCTTCCATAGAGGCTGAGAAGGCAAGATTGGAAGCTGACGAGGCATCACTCTGTCGGGAAGTTGATGATCTCAAACGCGATAGGATGGAGGTGGTTTCAAAGGTGGTTCCATACATTGCTATGGAACTGGTCCATAGCGATGAGTTGGGCATGCTTGTTGGTAAGCTCGTTTCCTCTGCAGTCTTTTATGGGAGATGTGCTGCTTTCGAAGAGGTTGCTGAGATGAAAGAGCCCTTCAGCTTGACAAAGGTGAAATGCTACCGGCCTTCATATAAGAAGGAGCACACAAAGGCTGGAAATAACCTTGTAACTGCTGCTTTTCCATTCATATCTGAAGTTGTAGCAGATCCTTCAACATTGATCAAAACTTTGCTCTCGAAGAAGCCACCAACGTTTCAACGTCTTACTCCGTCGAGGACTCAAGCTCCCGCGCCTTCTTCTCAGAAAGCCACTCCATCTTCTGCTCCTGTTTCCAAGCCAATGTCTTCTCCTACTGTTGTTTCATCTGCCAAACTACAATCTACTACTGCTTAATGAAGGCCACCATGTTGGTGATAATTTAGTCCCAAGGGTGACACGTACCCTTTGAACAATTTGTTTTTATGCTTCTCTGGCTTTGGCCTTAAACAATTTGTATCTTTTTTTATTTTTGATGGTTTATGTAGGTCATCATGTGAATAGCTTTTGCCAACTCTTGTGGTTGGTTCTAAATATTGTCCTCTAGGGACTTCTAATATAGGGATGCAATCCTAAATTTTGCTATCACGTTGTTGTTTGATCCTTGTTTTCCATATGTTGATAGTGGAAAAACTTTAGGGGACCTTAGTCTGACCCCTTATATCTTTGTCAGATAATATGTGCACTTTATCAAGCGAAGGCTCATGTGTGGCCTTATTATGTTTACCAAGGTTTACAAGCAGTCCATTGCTTGAATAGAGGGTTGCGACCCGCTCCATTTTGCCCTCAGGGTTTCGAATGAAGACCTTGGGGGAAGTTAACGTGAATTTTATGGATGTTAGTTGGTTATAGTAGATATATATATATATTAAAAGCAAATAGGCATATCACTCTTGTGAAAGAGTAATAAGCTAATTACTAATAAAATATATTTTCAGAAAGTATTGATGAGAAAATTATCCTTAGGAAAGGATAAAGTTCAAATCGTTCCCAAGTCGTTTTCCCAACGAAGCGTGAATATTGAAAATCTTGTTTCGATCCGTGATCGCGTGCTTGAATATTCGATATTTTGGATTTTGGATTCTAAATCTAAAAACGCAAAGGGAAAGCACATAAAGGTACGCTAATCTAGGAATAAAGGCAATCTAAAATTCTAACGACATTTAAATCGATTAAAAACTAATTAATAACTAAAATTTACTAACGAATTAACTAAAAATGACAAATTAAAACTCTAAAAACTCAAAATGCAAATTACTTAATCTAAAATGTAATAAACTATTTTTTTTTAAAAATTAAGATTTTTAAACTAATTAAAACTATTTTTAAAACTAATTAAACTAAAAATACTAAACTTAATCCTAAAAATTTGAGAAAATTAAAAAAATTCTAAATCCTATTAATGGGGTTTACAAAGAAAAACAGATCAAAAAGCTATTTCCTATAAGCTGCTAAAATTCAATTAAGCAAAATAAGCTAAAAATTAAACATGTATAAGAAATTAATGAAACAAAACCATAATGAAAAAGACCCAAGGGCGACTGGTAAGACATGTGTGTGTTGAAGGGGAGGTTACAAGTTCGAGTCCTGTGACTGTCCCTTTTTGCAAAACATTTTTTTTAATTTTCTTTTTGAAAAAGCTAAAGACTAAGAAAAAAATAACCAACTTTAATAAAGGACTTAATTCCAGAACTTAATATTAAGCTAGAAAAATTCAATCAAAAACCACAGTTTGGCTTATTTAAACTCTTTGACATTTAACTAAACTTTTTGGACTTTTGGGACTCAATAAGCAATTAGTAAATAAATAAGCTGAAAACAGACCTAAACTAAGACTCAATAAGCACTAAGGAATAGAAATAAGCAAATCTAATAAGCTAAAAACAACCAAAAGTGATTAAGACAGTAGACTCTAAAGAAAATAAAAATTAAAGGACTTTTGACCAAAATTTAAGCTAAGAATTAGAACTAAAAAGCACTAGAAATAAGCTGAAAGTTGAAAACAGATAGAGACCTAGACTCTAATAACACAAATAAGCTAGACTTAAGCAAACTAGTTAGGGTAATAAGCTAGAAAAGACAACTTGCAAATGACAGTTACTCTACTTGTTTATTTTGGATTTTTTAAGATGAAATAACAACCTGCAGCTAAGATTTAGGACTCAAAAAGATTTTGACATACTAAAAAGTGAAAACAGATTAAGACTAGACTATAATAAGCTAAATTCAATCAAAATTAATCAAATTTTAGCTAGAAACTGACCACTAATGATCTGCAAATCTAAACTTCTAAGAATTGACAATAAACTAGCACTAATGGACTGATTTTAGGTCTAAAATGCTTAAAAGACTATCCCAAAGATAAATAACTCAAAACAGATGCACATTGATGCATTAGAAACTAATTTTTGAACACTAAAACTACACCTTAAGCATACTTTTAAGAAATTCAACCAATAAGCAGTTTATGACCATTTACACTAGCTGACTTGAATTAATGAAGAAACTAAACTACAAAACTTAATAAGACTTACTCTAAGCTTATGAAAACCTAATTTTAGACTTATTTAGAGCTTATTAAAACTGATTTGATCCCTAAAAGCAAGTTGAACACAGTTTTACTATGTTAAACCTACTTGTCTCAAATACCTCTTTAAAACTTTTAAATCCATTTTAAGCTAAACTAGATCAAAATAAGCTTCAAATGGCTAAAACAGATAAAGTACTAAGACAATTAAAGACAAATAAGCAAAAACCTTATGAGAATAATCACTAGTTTATAAGCTAAACCTATAAGCAATTTTAACTCCTATATGAGCAGTTTTAACTAAAACTCAAATTAAACTAATTTTAAGCTACACACTAGTATAATAAGCTACTATTAAGCATAATGAACACATTAAAGCAAAAATAAGCAAAGATTAAGCAGATTAATAAGCTGAGACAGAAATTAAGCTAAAATAATAAAGAAAACATACCATGTCATTTGCTCCAAACAAGGACTTAAAATGCTCTTTAGAGCTTAATCTACAAGCTCTAGCTTATTTACATAAGCTAGTACAACCCTATAAGCCCATCCATTTCTGGCTTATCTTCCATTTATAGCTTATTATGACTATTTGAGGAAATTTTGTGCAAAAGCTTATTCAGTTAAGCCTTAGAGAGCTTTACTGAATTAGGAATAACTTATGAGGTAACAAAGAGCTTAATGAGCTTATTAGGTTATTTCTAAACACATTTGAACAAATTTTGCATAAAAGAAAAAATAGAATTCAAAACACAATTTAAATGAAACTGAACATTTTATTAATTATAAAGAGGTTACAAGCTTTAAAAAGGAAATTACATTAATGAAAATACAATAAGCTGAAAATTAAGCTAAAATTACACTAAAAGCTACATATCCTACTGTGTGACTGAAGCCCCTATTTATAGTTGAGGAGAGAAGGGTCTTGGCCATAAGGAGCGTTCTTCAATCTTCAATCCTATCCCTTGAATCATAACAAACTTCCATCCATCCATTTTGAACCCTTAGATCGTCTTCCACGTTTCTCATCCAATAGGACACCTTGGGATTGCCAAGGTGTCATAAAATGACGCGATACTTGCCAGGTTGGCCTTCTAGAAAGGATGGGTTCGTGAGAGGAGATGATTTACCCTGTGTTAATAGTTGTAAAAACGGGGAAGATAGAGGAATAGTAACTTTGACCAGTGTTTTTATTATTTTGTTGACTTGGATCTGGTTTTTGTTGTTGGGCTTGGGTCTATTTCTTGGGCCGGTTTGGATATTTTATAAATTGGATTTGGATTTTGGACATTTGGTTTAGGCTTATATTTTTCATCGGCTTCGTTTTCTCACGCTCTTCCAATCCCGTGCTCGGTTTTGTCCTTTTTGGATTTGTTTTTGTTCTTTTATGAATATCCGTTACCTGTACAACACAATTAACAAAACAAACAAATACAATGTATTTTCTATTTTTTTTTTGGGTCATTTAAGCTCGTTTCAATAAAGAAAATTGATATGTGATTAAACACATATAAAAAATCTCCCATACTACGCTATTGCCGTGTCCTCACGCAATGATATAAATACACGCATAAAAACTAAAAATTTCAACCCCTAGACTAATTACCTCGAAAAGTAGCTAAGTGTTCATCTAAGGGGATTAAGAAATCTCTAGTTTTTGAAACGCTTCGTTTGACCATTTCTTTATATATTATTATTATTTTTTAAATTAAACTGAATGTTTGTCTTTCATTATTTAATCATAACTTTTAGGATCACGGAACAAGAAACACTTCTAAAAAGTATCCAAAATGATAAATTCATCGTCCTCAATTTTTCACCCGCCCCAAACCAAGCTTAAAAACAAAATCATTGTTAAATACAAGTTAAGATGCTAACACTACTCATAATGCAAATTGTGTACGCAAAACTACTTTTGCTCCCTTATTCCTAAATCCTCTAAGGGTTTTATTCTTATTATTTATGATAAATAAATTATGTCCTTATTCATATAAAGTAAACCCGGTTTAGACCATAATTAGTTTGAAATCCTTTCCTAAAGAGATGATATGGTGAGAATAAGGTCCACATTAAGGTTCTAATTTCGCATGATTTAGGGGTTATCTTTTTTATTTCATCCGAAACAACTCAACTACGAGTCCAGAGACGGAGGCTTTATTTAGATAACCCCGGAGTCAAAATTTGGCTTTATTCTTAATATTATTATTATTGCTACATTATTATCCCCCGGTCCTTTAAACAACTGTCACATCGGTATGCGAGCCGACCATGATCCAGGAGTCTTATTTCGACCAGGAGATCCTCGACCTTTTTGAAAACTGCCACATCGGTATGCGAGCCGACCATGGTCCAGTAAACTTTTATCAGTCTCGGATTTATTATTCTTATTATTACCTCCACCCTTTAAACGACTGTCACATCGGTATGCGAGCCGACCATGATCCAGTGGTCTTATTTCGGCTTCGGTTTATTACATTATTATTATTATTATAGCCAAATTTCAAGTCATGTGGTCTTTTAACTACCTAGACAACGGTAGCGAGCCGTCAAGAATCGGTAGCCTATTTCCCCACAACACTGACAAAACCTCGATGTGTACCTTAATTTCACCAGAAGGAATCTCTACGAAGTGATTTAAACTAAGAATCGCAAAAACCAAAGAAACTTTATTTATTCAATAGTTATATAACGTTTATTAAGCTGATGAGAGTAAAAAGCCACAATTAACCTCTATGAGCTTTAAAGAGATCCAACTACTCTATATTTAGCATCTAACTTATATAAAACTCTATTATTTCTCGTTCTTCGTAAATTTAAAATCTTTACTAAAAAGATCCGCGAATGCTTAGTCTAATAAAACAAGCTTTGCATATTTAAAGTCTATTATGGAAACTTGCAAACTCTTGGCTTTTTTAAGCTAGAATTCGCGTTTTAAAGCTTCTTGTATAAAAGACTAGCAAAAGCTTAAATTTATATAAGTTAAGGGGCAAGCTAGAGCGTAACATGCTCGATCAAGTCAAAATTAATGCTTAAAAAGACAAAAAATCGTGTCAAAACACTTATTCTATTTTTGAAAATTTTTAATTTTGGCATAAAATCACATATTTTTGCTATTTTTGGTGGTAAAACGGGGTTACGTGAAGATAAGGCAAATGCAAGTAACATCGAATCGAAAGATTCCCCCATACTAGAACTACACATTGTCCTCAATGTGAGACTATCACCCCCATACTAATTTCAAGGCATAATCTAAATATTAAGGGGTCTCTACGCAAATCTAAAGTCGTTTATTAATTATGCTAATAGATAAACGTTAATCAATAAGATCTAGGATATCGGATTCCCATATAGAAGCATGCTAAGGATTAAAGATCGAGTGAACGATGGACAAAACCACGAGCACGAGAGTCTTCAAAATCCAGGCAATCCTAGACATAAAACACAAACACGAAACACGAGAAAGGAATATGCGAGCCTCATCACGTCACACTTATTAATAACTAATATACTACTATTAGGGATAAGCATGGGTTGCCACCCACGAAGCACTTGTTTTTGTTAACCGTATCACGAGCCTGACTCAACCCCGAATTTAGTGGTCCATGGGGAAAGTTTGGAGATCCGGGACAACCATCGGTGGTATGTCCCCTCCAAAATAGTGTTTAAGTCTATGACCGTTCACCTTGAAATTTGGTCCGTTGGTTTGAGATAACTCGATGGTTCCAT